>JANHFX010000482.1:124533-176058 GCA_027560015.1 Chloroceryle amazona | reverse complement strand
GCACTATGGGGTCCTGATGCAGCACTGCTGCTCTTAGGCTATCCCCACCCTGCTGAGATAAATACTAGGGAAAAAAAACAGCATTGAAACTACCTGCAAAAGCCAGCAGTCAGACAAGGGCTAGAGATCCCTGTAAAAGGTTAAAAAAAGCAGGCTGAAATTTATTAATTAGTTATGTGCCTTCTCACTGAGTACAACTGTAGGCTTTAATGGACGCTGACACACTGATACTCTAGCAGACCTTAAAATAAATAAATAAATAAAAATCAAGCCTAAGGGGTTAGCCCATCAAATCAGAGGAGCTTCTGCTTCCTTTTATTCATGTACGAGGACAGTCTCAGCAGGGGCAAAGCCAACTGGGTAAGTAAACCAGCCAAAAATCCAGCATAAACAACCAGCACACAGAAAAAGTCAACTCTCTTTTGTTAGCACCTTGCTAGAAGAAATATGAGCTGCTATTTCTGACTAGAGTAGTTTCACACATTTCAGGTGGAGGTGAGGTTCCAAGCTGCTTGCCCATCTGATGAGCAGGAAGGACAGGCACCCTCCTGCACAAGCAGCAGCAGCTCAGCACGCTCACAGCCGGGCAGCACTGCTGGGTGAGCCTCACAGCACCTAAGCCAAAGAAGCCAACACCTTGGAATGGTGTTAACACAGGGGTTTTTTTTTCTTTCTTTCTTTTCCCCAAAGTGGGTCATTAACTGCTCTCCTCCTTAGTGAAACCCAACTGGAAGCACTCAAACTCGCTCAGCAGAAGTCTCTGCTTTTACATTTTGCCAGCCATGCAATCGCTGTGACTAACGTGCTCCCTCATTACAGGCTGATGTGTCAGCCCACTGGAAAAGTATTTGCTTTTTGTGGTGGTCCAAAAACTTCATCATCCTTTTTGCCACATAGACTTAAGAAAAGGGAAGTACCCAGTTAACCCGCTTCCTGCTATGCTTTCAGCTCACTCTAAAGGGGAAAAAAATGGCATTTTTAAGCTCTACCACCTTCTAGCTCTTCCTTGACAAACTATTTGTGGGTATGGCAGAATATATCACTGCCTCGCTGGCCCATCGTGACTGTTCTTAAAGACTCGCTTTCTAACCCAATAAATCAGAATGTGCCCAGCTTCCAAATTCAGTTTGCTGTTCCTCCCCGACAGACTTACTAGATTTTCTTTCTTCCCTGAATTTAACTCCATGAAATGTGCAGTAGTTTAAAACACCATCACTATTATTAAATTTTAAGTATATGGTAACTAGAGAGGTATTAAATTTTAAGTATATGGTAACTAGAGATGTATAAAAGACAGCTTTAAAGAATCCCTCCAAGACAAAGCAGTACATTTTGGTATGCCACCTGATAAGTATCTTCACAGTCAACCATTTAAACCTTGGCTGTAATTTCAGAAGAGCTACATATAAAACCTTATTTACAGCTGTGGCTTTCCCCTCTTTCTCTTCCCCCAATGGGCCATCCTGGTCTATTTAGTCCTGTCCCTGTCTGAGTGAGAACAGGCCTAATTCTGTTCAGTGATTTTACTTTTCAGCTCGGTTCTTCTAATTAACTGCACTTTCTGAAATTAGCAGCCTGTTTTCGCAGGGTCTGCTTCTGGAAGGGATAGCACCCCATGTTTAGAGTTAGTACCGAGGGCTGGGGTGCAGACCAAGGCCACTGCTGGGTCCTGTGAACCACACTGGGGTGTGCAGAACATAAAAGGCGGCACCTGCAGGGAGAAGCGGCCAGGACAGGTGACCCCAAACTGACCAGCGAGGGATGCCAGCCCATAGGCATCATACTCAGTATAAAGCTGAGGGATCAGGAGGGTCTCAGCTCGCTCTCTTTGCCCTGTTGGACCACTTTGCCAGCTTTCGGATCCTCTTCCAGTTTCTTCTTCAGAGCACCTGAGGAGGACTCTGTCCGTTCTGCATTTGATCCCAAGCTGTGTGTTCCTGCACCCAGTACCAGAATCCAGCTCTTCTCTGCTGCTGGGTCCTGTCTGGGACTCTCCCAGTGCCTGCTCCACAACATCAGCGGTGACAGTGACGTAATTACCATCAGAGGGGTTTAGTTCCATACTGGCTTTGTATTATTTGTATATATTCCATTTTTATTATTATTTTCATTCGAGCTGTTCCAGTTCCCTTGTCTAATAGCTGAACCGCTCTCCCTTATTCCCTTTCTCTTCCCCTTTGGGGAGGGAGGGGAGTTAACAGTGTGGCTGTTATAGATCTAATGAGCTGCCCTGACCCCTCCTTAAGAGGAGCTGTACAAGAAAGAAAACACTGACAATGCGCTATTGAAAAAACCTCCATCTATGTGTCATATTTAACAGATAAGCCACAAACCCATCATGCATTCGTACCGTGAAGCCTACCCGCGAAAAATAAAGCATTGAAATGAACTTTCCATACCAATCTCTGGGTAAAATACCAGTGAGTCACCTCACTACCTACTGCACGTCCAGAAAGGCAAAGGGGCCTCATCAGGAGTGATTACTTCGCAATACGGAACCGTGTGTAAACTACTAACGACCTTTTCTTTTTAACACTTTTTAATTTACTATGCGTTACAGCAACTGTGCTCAACTTGCTGCATCTGGTACATCCTTAGAAGCCACACATCCAGCTTCATACAACTTGTCCTATTTCAGAGTTCACAGACTTCTTCAACTGATTTGAGACACTAGTGCCTGGCGTCTGAGGTTTAGATAAGCCCCATTTTGACCATCAACGGATAACCTCAGCATCAGAAGCACAAACTTCTATTTTAAACTCACAAGACAACTTCTCAAGCAAGGAAACACTATGCATCACCTTATCCATTGGCCAAAATAAGCAGAGATCTCCAGAGATCCACCTGTGCAGTGCCAGCACACCGGACTGGTTGGACAGTCTGGGTATCGAGTGCCAAGAACACGATCTGCATTTAGATCTTTCTGCTACCAAATGGTTCACAGAATAACGACACTGGGGGACTCTCACCCTGCGAGGCTTTGTTAATGCTGTGCCGCTTGCGCTGGACGACGCTCTGCTCATCATGCACAGGAGCGCGCTGGAAACGCGGTCTGTTGGTTTGAAAGAGGCACCTCCTGTAAATGTCAGTGGTTTTTTAAAGGTTAAGTAAGCATCTTGAGAAAGGCCTCCGTGCTTGCATGCTTCACCTTAGTGAAAGCTGATAAAGGATTATTGAAAAAAAAAAAAAAAGCCTGCAAACAGATAAAAAGCTCACAGGTTGATGCCCAACAATTGCAATTTTCTGTTCCCAGCGTACAGTAGTAGATTACCAGTGGCAGATTTACCATTGTTAATTATCAGAGCAAAGTACTAAAGACTGTTTTCTTTTGTCTAATTAATTACCTCACCTACAGCAGAATGTTAATTCATATACACAATAGTTTCTTAAAGCTACGGAAGCTTCTTTTTGAGTGCCCATCTGAAACATGTGCACTTAAGAATTAGGGATAACTCTGAGGACCCAGGAGCTTTGTGAATCAAGCTTGGAAACAAGCCCTAAAACCTTACGGGAGCTCTGTGCTGTACCAGAAGCTTTATTGTTGATGTTACTGGAAAAGAAACGGGCTGGAAAAGCAAGCACCAAGAAAAAGTCCCACCCTGGAGACAGCCCCAGCTGGACACCTCTCCTGGGTTCACTGCAAAAACACTGACCCCTTCTTCCCTCACAAACAAGACTTTTGATCTGGTATCACACACAGTATCCGAGGTGAGAAAGCTGGCTTCAGAGGGTGGAAGGACACACTTCAGTCTGCCCCCTTTCTTCCCTTTCTCTGGTAGCTCCCCACTAACTTCCTCATTAAAGGACCATAAAATTAGAACAAACTAAGGGATGCCAACTATTGCACTATGAAAAAAAGGATGAGATTTGTTCTCTTCAACAAGGCCAGAAGACAGAGAAGGAAAACAGTCAAAGAGTAAAAAGAACTAGTACCAGTTACCCCTCTTTCTTTATATAAAGTAGCAGAGGTGACTGAGAAGGGAGAGGAGAAGAGGAACCTGAATGTGAGGAACACCCTAAGAAAGACAAAACAGAATGAGAAACAGCAGATGATGAGCGAACAAAATACGCTGCAGAGGAGAAAAATCCACTGAGGTAAGAGAGGAAAACAAAAGAGAAAGAGAGGAACAGAATCAAGTCAGGGAGGCTGGAACAAGCATCACTGAAACAGCTCAGAAAGCTCAGCTATTTCATGGGAGGGGGAAAAAAAACACACAAACAACACAACCATAAATAGAAGGAAAAAGAAGGGTAAAACTGTACAAAAAGATTTTAAGCAAAGGAGAGATCGACTTTAAAGATTACCTTACAGAAAGCTTACAAATGCTGTAATAAGAATGCAAGGCAGGTTACCACCAAAATGTCAACCTCTATTCAAAGATCAGTCACAGTGTGCAGAAGTTCAACCAAAACAATCAGCCCTTCCAGGAGCTCAGCACCTTTAGAGGAAAATACTACTTAGCTCAGTCCCTGGCTGATTTGATCCGAACAAAACCACTACACACTGAGTACCAGAGAAGAGGACTTTTCCTTGAGAGGTCTTTGATTTTTAGTAAGCAGATGGTACTGAAGAAACTTTGTAGCAGTGCCGGCTTTGTCTGGCTCTACAGGGGATGAAGTTAAGACTAAAAGGGTTAAAACAGCATTGGCATAGCTATTGAACCTGTCTGTTCTGTCTTGCTTCACTTAGCTCTGGAGAAACCACCACCAGATTCTGCTAGAGAGACTCCTCAAATGATAAAACTGCTGATGTACATCCTGCTGCACCTTCTGGCTACGGCCACACAGAAGAGCACCTCTGGCACGTACTGCCAACCACATGTACTGCAAAGAGGTGCCAGCTCCTGCTGGAAGCCCTGCTAAGCTTCAGAAAAAGACAACTTCACCCCTACACCCCTGCCAGTCTCATGTCAACTAAGCAGAAGGTGGCACGAGGCAGCATTCCTGTAACAGCCCACTCCTCATTTCTTCTACCATCTCTGCACCCCCTTCACCATCAGAGACAAACGCTATCCCAAGAGCAGTTCATGGAGCTGCTGGCTTGTTAAAAATAGCAATGTTGGCAGACTAGCTCTGAGCGTACGAGCTGTACAGTATGGCAGATGTGGGGAAAGGCAGGTCACATGGCTCGAACTACAGGCACACGATTTTAATATCAATGTCAGGTATCAGTGAAGATGTATAAACCTGACTCTCCAAAGGCTTGCCAAGTGACTTGGAACAACTTCCCTTCGGGCCTTCTCTCCCCTACGCACCCATCTGAAGAGAAACTTCTCATTCCTAATGGTAATGGGATTCACGTGCAGTTCTGAGTGGACCACCACACAGCTCCTACACTCGAGTCTCAACTTCTGAGATGTAAAGTGTTTTCAGTCACCGAAAGCAGCATAAACTATCAAAAAATTCTTGATTTTCACTGCAATTATTTCTGACATACTTCATGGCACTATTTATCTGTCCCCGAAACAGTGTCAGAGTAGACGCTGCGGTAGGTTCAGCAGGAATCTAAACAAAAGACATTGCTACTCTTGGATAAATTTGCTCTCTGCAGTTTCTGCTGGCTGCTATTTGTAAGACAACAATAACAAGACATGATGTTTGGAGAAAAATGTGCTGGCGTAATTTGCAGGAGGAAAATCAAACTCTTCAGCCTGATTTTCAGAGGAGGGTCACATTCTTTGCATTAGGATAGTATTTCGCAAATCCTCCAAAGTGCAGCAGCACACAAGGATGTGGTTTGTTTCTCTTTCAAACAGTCATCTGCAAGCAATTTCATTCAGTTAAATATCAGAATTAAATTTTAGCCATAGTAGTGCTTCTGTGCAAAGGAAATGATGTTTTAAATAGGCATGCAGATGTGATCCTGCAGATTTGGGTTTTAAAAAAAGTAAAAAAGGGGAAAGAGGCATTCTACACAAACACTTGTTCCTGAATTTTTATTCCTAAGTAGATCCTCAAGGAGATGATTTTACTCCAAAATCAAAGTTCTTTATGCTGAGCTAACTAAAACCACTTCGCAAGTGGAACCAAACTATTATAGGAATAAGCATTTGTTGCTCCTTGAAAAAGACAATAAAATTTATCAGAAATTCTCTGCTTCAAATCCAAAGATTTTTAATTCCTTCTAGTGTCTCTGCTTAGATGAGCCCAAATAAAGGGGCGATAAGTAGTCTCAGCTACCTTGATTTGAGACAGAAGCAGAAGACAACGCTGCTTGGCAGGCACAGCAGCACAACTTCCCACATTTGGGCTAGTAGAGGCTGAACACAGCTATGCAGGATTCCCCACTCAACACTGCTTGCCATCCCCAAACGCCTGCTGGCGGGTGCCCCTCTGGTTGGAGCACGGTTGAGTCCAGCTCACTGGAATGCACAGGACTGGCTCCAACTACCAGGGACAGGACAAAAACAAACCGTGCCTAGTTACTAGCATGATTTTGCATGAAGACACAAATCTACCCCAGACTGCCTGTGTCTCAGGGAAAAAAATAGTAAATACTTCACTTTTTTTTTTTCATTTATTTTCATCTCTTCCAGGTGATCCCAGGATTTATTCCTGTTTCCCGTGTTCCCCGTTACCCATGAAGGATCAGTGGGCAACAAGGCTGGAGGTAACCACTTCTCACGTGGAAATTCTGAGAGAATTTAGGTGCCGAAACATCCAGAGAAAAAGAAATACTTCGGTGCTTCCTATAACCACCCCTCAGCGCAACAACCAACCAACCAAACCTGGCTGTCATCCAAGGTTTGGGAGAAGGAGGTTCATGCTGGGCAGAAAGCTCAACTGACCCCATGTTTTCCAGCTCTCATTCAAATAGCTGGTGCTCTGAGTGAAGGGCTTCTAGATTCTTGTCCTTCTGCAACAGCTATTTGGGGATGTGGAATGACTTCAAAAATTTAGTTTCAATATTTTGTTGGGAATATTCTTTCTTTTGTCCTAAGGCAGAACGGTCACATCTTGGTATGTCAGAAGTTTGTAGAAGTATCAAATCATTTCCTCTGCTTTTCAGTTTGGCATCTGCCTCGCGGAAGAGGAGCTCTGCTTGTCGTGGGGGAATGCCTCTAAGGGAAAAAGTCTTCTGGGACAACGTCTGTCCCCTATACCAGGGCTATGCTAACAGGCATGATCTAGCTTGAGTTCACCTGGAAAATGAAAAGCTCTGTGTAGCTCTTAAATATTTTATGATTGAAAAGGGATCATATCGAACAGAGAGCTTTGTTTACAACTTGGCAAAGTGAATGGAAAATATCACATGTTGGTATTTGCATTTATCACCTTTGTGCATTGGGAAATGGGTAACCACATGTATGGAGACTAAATCCCGGCAGCAGCCGACAGCCAGCCAACCACCACCCTCCTATTCAAGCCAGTATCTTTTCAAACCCATTCAATTCCCAAAATTTAAATGCAACGATACTCATAAATCGGAAACAAACTCTCTAGTGTTCTGGGAATGAAATAGTGCTAAACTACGTGGCAATGCCAAGTAAAGAAATACCTCCTTCCCTATAATAAGCCCACAGGAGACCACAGCCCCTTACTTAGCTATTTGCTACTGTGGGATTATTGCTGAATTATTGCTCAAAAAGAGTCTAATAAAATTTGAGTAAAACCAGAACCATTCCCACTGTTGTTATCAAAAGACTTGTCTGTACTGCATAATAAACTCTGTTAAAAGGAATGAAAATGGGAGTATAAAAATCCACTGACGAATGCTTTCTTAATGAAAGTAAAATATTTATCACTTAGCAATTCTTACTTCTTAATTCCGAGTACAATATTTTGGGGTTAGATGCCTAAAGGCTACAGTATTAAGACGTTTCTTTTAATCAGAACATTGAAAAATTAAAGAGTTTTTTTCTTTAAATCAAGGATCAAGCTAAAACAAGCCTCAGGACCATGAAAGTATCCGTGGTCCACTAATTTAAAATGCTGCTTGACAGATCAAATCAGTCAACACCAAGGGCTAAATGTGTATGCCACTGGTTTATGCTTTTTTATAATAATTTGTATTAAAGCAACACTTGAATTAGCACTATTCTGTACTGCTAAAACAGGGGTGTGAGTGTCCTAATTGCAGGCAATTTAAAAATCCATGGACAAAACTGCCATTAATTCTGTGGCACAGTGACAGCTTTATAACCTGGAGCCGTCGCAGTTTGCCACCAGAAAGGTGGAGAGAAAAAGAACAACAAAACAAAACAAAAACCTCTAACAAAAAAAGCCCACCAAAGAAAGACTTAAGCCTGTTTCACAGAAGACAAACAAATGTGTATGGAGAACAAGTGGCATGTCCAATGTCATATGGTTACGGGGAAGAGAACCAGGAATAGAAGTGAAGTGTGGATCTCCGCTTTTAACTCCCAGGTTGTCTGGTCTATAACCGTTTTTCATCTTCCTTTAAGTCCTCACCAGCCCCCAAAGGCGTTACTCACAGCAGTCCTGAATTCCAGTTTATTGATTAAAGCGATGGGCAGAGAGTTCGTATCAGTCCGGGCTCCTCCACCGACTCAGGGTCTGACCTCTGACGTGGGTATTAATCGCAGCACTCTGAAGTCCTCTGTTAAAGGTGCTCTGAACGATAACAGTTCAATTTTCATAGTCTGTTGAGCACCCACACTTCCCATCAACATCAAAAGCAGCTATGGGTGCTTCGCTTCTCTACAAGTCAGGCCATAAGTTCAAAGTATAATGATCAGTGCAGAACGGTGCCATGCTAAGTGGAGTAGGAGCTGCTAAATGAGAGCTGTTACAGTTGACGAGGTCAATGTAATTTTACTGCTGCGCTGTTACACTGAGAACACTTGTGCTCAGTTGCTCACAGTATTGCCTGGAGTTAAAAATGGGTTTTACAGTCTTTCTTTTCCTTGTCGTTTTGGATCGCAATTAGCGAATGAGCCTTCTCTGCTAGGGAGGGGGGCAGCCAGGAGTACACAAATTCCTTGGTCTCATTACTTGTGTTTCATTAAAAATAAACAAACTACTTAAGGGAAAAAAAAAACGGTATTACCAAAGGTAAACATACCAGGAGTTTCAAACTAATGTTGACACAGCACCAAACACATGTCAAATATTTGTCAATGAACTTCTAAATGCTATTCACAGGAACTTTTGTTTGGGTTTTGTTTGTGAGAGTTGTTGGGTTTTTTTAATATTTTGACACTCTGTCATTATTTATTCCTTTTCTAAGGCAGGTTTTGCTTTTAGCTGACAACTACATATTTTTTTTTTATCTAAACCACACTATTCATGTACTAAATTTCAAAAAAGCATTCCTGAAAGCATGTTATCCCCAGCATTTAACCCCTGGCTTGCCATCCAGCTGAGCACTCTAACCTCAGCACTTCAACAGTAGACTTTCCAGCAACAACTGCCCTAACAGAAAAGCAGGGACAAGGGCAGATTTTAGAATGACAGAAGAATGACATTTTTACATTGACGAAAAGATTTACCGTATTTAAATTGCTCGGCCAAACTACCACAATGTAATTAGCGAAGTTCAGATGGTTATCCTGTATTTAAATGCACAGATACTCTCCACTGCGGCTACTTGGAGAGAGCTTTGATGGACTAATTTGCAATAAAAAGTAAGATTAGAAGGAAGAACCTTGAGAAGGAAGTTGCCCGGTGTGATGTTTAAAATACAACTTTGAATTCCATGCTCTGCCAGCTCTATCGATTGTATTAGCTGTGGATATACTGGGCCAATTTCCACACCTCCAGCTAAGCCACTCAGCTCATGCGACGCTCCATGAAAGGTCTCCTCGTTTTTCTTCGCAACATGCAGGCTTAACGCCATGCCAACTGAAGTGACATGACTTTTCTAGGACGAGAAGCCCAAGGAACACCCACGTCACCTATTTTGAAGTCATATGATTGTCTCACAGGGACAGCCATTGTCAAAAATATGGGTTTAAGCTTCTTGAAAGCTGGTGACAATTTTTAATTTAAGACAAAATGCCAAACTCCCGTCACTCTTAACAGGGTTGGGAGTCTTGCCAATAAGCGTCCCGCACTAGACTGAACAGTTTCTTAGTTCCAGCTTGCAGTTTAAATAGCAGAACCCTCCAACACCAGAAGACATCCTTCCTGTGTTTCAACATTTGGTGGATACTGACCTCAGAGCTACACCAAATTTAGAGCATTAAACACCTTTTCTGGAAACTCAGCAAGTAGCATTTTAGTTTTAGCTGGGCCGGGATTCAGCTGTTTCAACTGAATGGTCCCATTCATGCTCAAAGCTGAGGAACAGACACCACCACCATCCGGTACAGCTGATTTCTATCAGTCAGATCTGCGATTATGCAGGACAAGTTCCCCACTAAGTCTTAACGCAGCAAATAAAAACCATCTTAACTATCTGAACAAAATGCTCCAGCCATAGCAGAGATCTCCATACGAGAACAAGTTCAGCTGAGTTCCCAGCGGGAAGGGAAGAAAAAAACCCACCCTACATAGAGAATAGAGTTGTCTGTAAGAGCTGACAGAAGTTCAGATACAGCTAGTCAAGTGCAGCCAGTTATGATTCAGTTGTATAATAGCATTTGCACTGACAGACAAGACAATCTTTCTTACAACTGTCTGTAGCTTTTTGGCTTGAAGAATCTTGATGCTCTTATAAATTGCAATTTCCCATCACATTCAAAATGTCTATATATTTTTACAGGACACAAGGCATTTGTATGGCATCTGTTACAAAATATATATTCCTAGAGCCTAGAAAATGTATTTCAAGTCTTCATACATTAAGTCTGATTTATTCAAACTCATGGAAAAACTATTTCCAGCAATCTGTCTTGAACACAGGATGCACAGTAATATCAAGAACTGGGGTGCCAGAGACCGGCTTCTGATTCTCTGCCCTTCAGCAACAGGACAGAGAAAAGTTACCTTGACCTGAAATTAATGTAAATTGAAAGTGCCACAACCTGAACTACTCCAAGAATGTAATTCTAATCTCATTTACCTGACATCATTAATCTGTAAAGCACTGATCATCAGTCAGTTACCTCAGAGTTCATTGCAGTTGTCAGAGAGCATCCCTGTTTACAGAGACATTACTCTTAAGCACAGAGATTGAGTTTTTATTCAGATCACTTAGAGATAGCTCCTATGCAGAGATTATCTCCAGGCTGCAGTGCTCGGCGCATTAACACACCCACGAACACACACGTTGGTTATTCAAGCTTTTCCCAGGGCAGTTCCTGGCCCCCCTGCACTGCTGCCAGGAACTGCACATTGAGAAACAGACTCCCCAGATTCAGAGACCACAACAGAACTAGTAAAGCCCAAAGGTACAGTGACCTCAAAGAACCTCTACAGCTTGATAATCCTCATATCTCATGGTCTCCAGTGACAACCCAGAGGTGTCAGAGCTGGCACTGCCCCGCTTAGTCTCAAAGCCCAGTCAAGAGCATCAGTGGATGAAGCCAGCTCAGCACAAGTCGGCAGCAGTGGGTAAAAGCTACACTGGGAGATCCAATCAGGACAAGGGCATAGCAAAGACAAGACACAAAACCACAGCATTGAACAGGACTTGCTCTCTAAACTCTGCTCTCCTGAGCGCAGTCTCATTGGGTGACCACAGGTTGGCCTGGAGATGGCATAAAGCAGAAGTGCAGTACTCGTGCAGCAACTGCTTCTACCTTCCCTTCACATCGCTTGCCCAGGTGCTTTATAGAGCCCTTACAAACACCCAAGAGCCATAAATAAGAACTTTTACATTTCTGTTGAGATATTCTATGCTTACTAATAGATTATATTTCTTTTTATTATTATTAATATACAACCTCATATAGCTTCCTGCTTTCATTTTGGATGATTCATTCTCTTTGCACCCTACTTGTGACTGCCTCTGTCCAAAGCACTGAGCAAATCTACAACTTCAAAAAATATATCCAAAATGTGGGACAGAGTGAGCGGGTGATGTCCTGCCACAGGACCACAGACTGCTACCACAAGTGCCTTCAAACAAGCTTATGCTGCTGGGCATTTGATCCAGCACATAGAAAATCATTTAGGCACATACACAGTGTCCCTACTTCACTCAATACAGCAGCAGGAAAAGGCAAACAACAACCTCCACACTTTAAATGAGAGAAAAAGCTTCACTGTGACACCAGTTTGGAAGAGATTCACAAGACTGTCTCAGTAGCAGCTCTTTACAGGAGGGAGACAAGAGCCGGTGGAGGCTGCCTTTTGTTCGCAGCTCAAGTGGGCAGGCACTCCAGGGTAAGTACAGAGTAAGGCAAAAAGAGAAACTGCCTGTTAAGGCAGCAGAATGAAGCAAATATTCAGTCTCAGTTCATCCAGTGCCTTTATCACAACACATGCCAGCAGGAATTACACTGCAGACTCAAAGCCTCTTCATAGTGGGTACCAGAAACCAAGCAGGCCAAGAGGGAGCAGCACACAGGATACCTCCGCAGCTCGCTGCGCGAGGGGACACCACCAGACACACAGCACTTCACGCGTTACCATCCCAATGAACTGATTTAATCTAGAAATCATAGTCCAGTCTTTTCTCTTTAGAAACCACAGCCCACACTCTTGGCTTTTAAATAGAAAACACCAGTCGAAATACAGTAATTTTAATTCACCCTTATAAATTTGTGGCAGAGCTCGTAAAGTGTGTCTGGAGAACATCAGCAAATCAGCCAAACCACGTGGGGAGCTTGCATGGGGAGAGTGACCCACGCTTTTACAGAAGGAAATGGAACGTGCTTTACATTACCAGTAACTTATAACTGAGACTGCACATCACACGAAAGTCTTCCATAAAATCCCTCTAAGTTTTGGACTTAAAACATCCTTCTGCAACCTGCCTCCAATAGACTTTGCTGTAACAATGTTCTTTCTGCAGCATAGTGGAGTAAACGCTGGAAATCCCATCAGGTCACTGGACTGTGCACACTGCAAGTGCCATTACAAGAGTGAGCCCCCAGTCTGATTCCAGCAAAGCAGTTTTAGATTTAATGATGCACAGCGAAGCCGAGCAGTGGAAAGAACACAGACCTCTGCTCCGAGGTTTGTTCTGTACCACTGACGTGTGCAGGATTTCAGCTGTTGACTTCAGCAGGGAAACCGAGATGGCCTCTGTCAGAGAGCTACACCAGAAACCTTAGCAATTGAATTTAAAAAGGGCAATTTATTAACAAATCAGCTTTCACGCTGGAGTGTTGCTTTCAAAACGTATCGCCAATAAGCACATCCACATTCCTAAAATTCAAAGTCTTCACTAGAACATGAACATGTGCTTAAGGTGTTACTGGTTTCGGCTTGACAGAGATTTTTGAGTAACATAATAGGAATACGTTGTTTCTTTAACTAGAAATAAAGATTAAAACCAAATACCATCAGCACAGCATGGACTTGAGTGGTCGCTCCACCAAACATTCAGCACGTTCATCTGTCAGGCAATGTCACCTTCCACAAAACCTATGTTTAGGAGTTGACAACAGCTAGTCATACTAATATAACAACATTTATTTATCCAAATTGGATCTCGAATACATTACAAAGTGCAACCTTGCATGAAAATCACCCTCAGAAACCAAAGGGGTTCTTCTGAGGCAAACCACAAGACGTAAACAAAAGTATTAATAATCAGTCTCCAAGGAACAGTATCTACGTCAACCGGTGCTATTATTTCTCCTTTAAAATATTAATAAAGCTAAGGCTGCGTAGATATGTGACGTCATCTTAGGATTGCACATACTTCCCAGCACACAGACTGTGAGAGCAAAGTCAGCGTTCACCTGCAGAAACGTGGCCAGTACAGCTCCTTTCCACAGCCTTCAAACTGAGAGGGGACATTCCAGCCACTCCAGTTAAACTGAAGTCGAGCACTGAAGCATCTTCTCCAGCTGCCTGTGGACTCTGGCAACACTTGCTTAAACTCCAAGCCCAAAGGAAAGTCTAGGTGAGATTGCCCTCCTTTGCCAGAGGATAATTTTCATTAACACCAATGCCTCCAGAAAGATGAAGTGGCTTCCAGCTTTAGCACTGTGTGCTGTCACGCTGAGAAATGTAGGTGCTGCTGAAAGGCAGGAGAAGGAATTCAGAACGCACAGAGAACGCATCTTCTGTGTTGCATTTTAATCGCAATATCTGGCAAACCTGGTGTCATTTTGGGTCTGGGTACATGAATCGTTACACAGCTGCAGTGAGATGGATGAAATGGTCACCACACTACAGTATGGAAACATTTTATGATCTGAAGAGCACAGCCAAAGCCTCCTTCACCAAATAAAGAAATCGCAATCTTTATTAGAATTCTAGGAGCTACTTTGACTAATTCAGGTAAGTTTCCAGCTCCAGAACCCATCTACATGTTTATCTAGTGGTAGGCACAGCACCAAAAGATGAGATTAATGTTTCCCACTGAAATTTGAAATGTTCCACACAACTCCTTTGAAAGAGGATGGAACAAAAGGATGTAGCACAGAGGATGGATATGACTCTATGACATTGACTTGTCCACCACTCTGTGGTGGACAAGTGCTTATGAAAAGCCTCAAAGCCATGACAAGAGGCTTCTCTGGGGTCTGAGGCTCTTTTCAATTCAGCCAGTTAATAGCAGAGATCTTGCTAAAACAATCACACACGTTCTGATCACAACCTAGAAAGAAAACTGAAATGAGTAATTCATCTTGACTGATGCAGCTGTAACACCAGACATACATCCTCAGCCTGGGAGTTGACTCCAGAGAATCCTACAGCCCGGACAAATCTCGGGCCAGGCAAGTGCAACAGGCTGATCCAAACACAAAACCAGGTTAATGGCCCACTAAGGAAATGACTTCTTCAGCTCCATTCTAGAAGGTCTGTCTTGTAGGTCCCAGAACCAAATGCTGATGACAATCCACAAGAGAAATTGTTATCCAAGCAAAATCAAACACAACAACTGTTTCTTTGGAGGATACACACACAGCAATGCTGGAACATGGAGGTGACGCATTGCAAGGACTCGAAACCCCTCGTCGATGCTTTCCCTGCCACCCCAGGCATGTATAAAAAGAGCAAGGAGGATGCCTGGCAAAGAACAGGGGCTCGTGCATGATTCTGATGCTCTAAAAAACAGGGAGAGGGAGAGGGAGCAAGAGAACAAACATTTAATTCCCTTGTAAAACAGATGACTGCATTGTAATTTACTAGCAGCTGCTGGCAACAACCACCACACTCTCATATTCCTATTAACCAAGCTGCAGCTGATTTATTAAAGGCTCAGAAACATCAAAACAAATGACTGTAACATCATTTATATTACTATTTACAGCTCTTTAATAGGGTTACACGAAGGGGCAATGCAGCACAAACTGGAATCTGGTTACAAGCCTGTCAAGCAGCAAACACAGTATCTCTCGACTGCACCAGGATCCAGCACTGAGCTCCTCAGTATCATTTCCCACTGTCGCCCGGGTGGCCTGCAAGGCTGTAATGTGCTGGAAATAGGTGGTGGCAGGGCCAGCAAAGCATCCCAAACTGCACAAATACCCAGCGGTCTGCTGCTAGTCAATATAATGCCGATATAAAACCAAACCAAACAAAAAGCCCAACAACAAAACCTGAGCGAACTCTCTGCCCAGCAGTGAGACTCGATCAAACATTGTCGCGCCGGTAAGGAATCAATGTTATCGCTGCTGTGCGGAGCACGGTGCCCCTGCAGCTCCTGCTGGAGCCAACGGCATCACGCTTGCGATCGGGCCGTGTCCAAAGCAGCCAGGGATCGATACTGTCCCTGGGACTGCAGTCAGTCTGGTTTTCCAGAGCTCGCTCTCCTGGGCTGCCTGATGTGTCCCTTAAGCCAGGGATGCTCAACCTCTGATTGCTCAGGCGTCCCCGTGGTAGACAGGGAACAACATGCCCAGTACAGAAAGGCACCCACAGGCCCAGCAGCTCTTCCTGGCTCTGTGCAGGGCTGGGCACAGGCACAGTGATGCCATCCAGCCTGGCCCTCTCCTCTCAGATGAGCACAGGGTGCAAGCATGAGCAGCTCTCTGCTGAGCAGAAGATGATAAATTAGGTTTTGGGTTTTTTTATCTTCACCTTTTCAGGAAAAGGGTCTACTAGGATTTGTATTTCCTTTTCTCACGCTGTTTTGAGTCAGCACACCTAAGGGCAGTGGCACCGCTGCCACAGTCACTGATCATAAACCCAAAAATACCAGGACTGCATTAGAAATCAGCCCCTACATGGAAAGCAGAAACTATTTACACCACTTCGTGTCCTGTCTTGTGATCTACAGATCCTCTCCACACAGCTGGATTTCCATCCCAAAACCACACCGATTTTCCCATACAACAAAATGGGATCAGTATCAGGTGCTTGGATGAGACCCCAGCTCCAGCCAGAACAAGAGGCAGTGCTTTGAGGGCGGGCTCCCCCAAAACCCCAGCCCCTGCTGACACCACACACAGCAGCACTTCACCTCCTCCATCCCCTGAAGAAGTAACACAGCATCGTCACAAGCCATGGATCGCTCTATCTACCAAGATAATGTTCTACGCAGTGACAGACTATCTCATCTAAAGACTCTTTTCTAGCTGACAAGGCATACTTAAAAGGATTTTTAAATTAAATGGGAGCTCTGTATTAAGAGCATAAACCCTTTATCGGAGGTGTCGATGAAGGAAACGGAGGATTCCTTTGCTGTATAAATTTCATAAGGAATTCCCAGCCCACCCCACGAATTCTGAACCAATGTGTTCAAGCCTCTGGTTTTCTCTAACTCATAAAAGCTCCAGATAGTCAAATATTATGCTTCTGCTTTTTAAATATTTCCATTTAAATGTAGATTTTGACCTTCTTGCCAATGAAATATTAATAAAGGAATAAAATATATATTACTCTTCTTCTGAGGGAGAGGTCTCTACCTCTGTCATGTTCCCCATCGTTTTTTTGAAGAGGATTTCTTCAAACCATGGTGAATTTATTCTTCATTCCTACAATTTTTAGGCCATGGCAGCTGAAAGCAAAAAGGTGATCCCTTTATTTTTAACATCCCAGGAGAGAAAAAAGGAGAAATTCTGTTTCTCTAGATCAATGAAAAATAAACAAGAACACCACAGAAACTGCAGAATTTCCAGCAAGATACAAAAGGCTAATTTAATTTGAAGTAGCTCTGTTCCTAAAAAAGGAGACAGTTTAAAGATTCACCGAGACCTCTATTTCTTTACAGAACTGCAGCCCATTAAGTAGGCTAGAGAATAAAAGTCCCAAATTGCCCTGCTTATCCATCTTGATCTTCATCATTGTTTAAAGATGAACAGCCCCTCCCCACAACATTGCTTATTTGTCTCATTTCTCCTTTTTCATTAACAGAAGGGAAAACAACAAAATAGATCTCGGTGCTGCTGCACAAATGCAGTGCTGTTTAAAGGGGATCAGTTCTGTCCTGCTGATTTAAATGAGAGCCAGGCTGGACCCCAAGGATGCTCTACAGTTCTAATTGCAGTTGCATCAGGAGAAAGGTTTCATCAGTGCATAACACCACCCTCTTTTAAAGACCATGGTAGGATGCACTCTAAAAACTGCAAGTGGTAAAAACTGTTGGGATCCAACACAATATCCTCAAGCCCCTGTTGTTGTACTGGTTATTTTCACTCCGAGTCCTCTTTTAGTTAACAGTGCAAAGCTACCACAAGAGTGGTGAGGAAGGGGACCAGAAATCATCTAGTAAACTACAGAAAGATACACGACAGCTGAAAAATCGAAACCAGGATGGACTGAGACCTTGAAAACCTGCAACTGCCACATGAGGAATATGTCAGGTGATGAAGATGACCCTGTGAGGGCTCTCAATCACTGCAGAGTGCTGCCCTGCGCTGAACTCTTTCTGGAGAGAGCCATAAACCACACAGCAATTCCTCAAACTTTATTTACCAGCTTTTGCTGTTAATTCTCACGCTAGTGCCTCTCTAATCTAACTCATGGAAATATCAAACCTGACTTTTCAAGTATATTGCTCTTCTCTTTTGGCTAAATTACAGCCTTGTGACATCAGCCCAGGTACCCTCACCACCTCCAGAGCAGGGTATAATTTAGAGAGGGTAGGATTCTGGAAGGCAGCTATGAGAGTTAAATGCCCAACTCCAGCTAAATTTCAATAAATACTGGGTACCTAATTCCCTTAGGCTCTCCTCAAATTCTAGCACTTTTTTTTCCCCCTAAGATGCTAGTAAGGAAAGGTCAACCTAATTTGTCATAGCAGCAAGTGAAGGCAAAAGATCAGCACATGCTGACAGGCTGTCTGAGAGGTTTCATTATAGAGCTGTTTACAGCATTTATTTCTTCTGTTGTTGCTGCTGTTTTCAGGGTCAAGGAACTGAGATCCCATTTCAGTAGCAGAGATCACTGGCCAGGGAACAAAACACTTGCATTTTACTCCCCTCACACAGACTAGTTTGACTCAGATGCCACTAACTGCTGAGATTTTTCTGAATGACCACACGGCTGTTGCAATTTATACTAACACACGTAGCAGTCCTAAGGCTAAATAACAGCACTAATATCACCAATTAGCGTTAATGCAACCAGAAGCCTGAAAGGAAGCACACCACCAGTCTTCATTCACAACAGCCTATCAGCCAATCCAGTCAAGTCAATTCATTTGAAGTTTGTTTCCTTTGGATCATAAAACTCTTTTTTGTGAAGGAGAAATGCATTAACATATAATAATTTTGAAAGCAGACTCTTTCTTGACAGTTTTTGATAATCTACAGATCCTAGAGAAATGGCCTAAAGCTCTGCACCACCACTAAGACAAACACCGAAGTACTACGTTCAACAGGTAAGGAAACACCAGTGAATGTATCCAGTTGCTGTCAGGGTTCTCACCAGCTGCTACCTCCACATCAAGGCCAGGCGCAGGGTGTGCCAAGCTCGTGTAGGTGAGAGGACAATTAGGGCTGTCCCCAAGTCAGGACATGTGCCCATTTCTGGGTGCTTAAGCCAGTGGGTGCCTGTAACAGGCTCCAGGAAAGAGCTGCCCTGGCAAATACTCTGTGGCCATTTACAACCTTGACTACAAGAGGAGTAGAGAAACAGCTTTGACAAGGTTGATGCTAAATTTCTCACCATTTAAAGAGGACAACAGAGCAAGCAAACTGAGCGCAATTACATGGCCGAGAGCCAAGCCTCAGAGATAAAAGACACTAATGGAAGACCTTTGGCCACAGCCAAAAGTTCAGCTGACAATAGGATTTTTCTTCCCGTAGCAGGAAAAGAGGAACCTTTGGGTCAAGTAAACCACATCTCCTGACTCTGCCTCTAAAGACTGATAAAAAGGTCAAGAGATTTTGTATCTCCCAGCTATGTGATGAAAGACTGTGCCACATACCCATTTATTTCATATTGCTTTTGTCAGGTGATGGCAATATTCACATGTGATGAACAGATCTGCAGGCAATGGAATCTCACGTTCGCATCTCACACATCCACATCATCTTGCCTAGGCACTGAAGCCAAACTGAAGCCAGCTAGAGAGATCAAGTAAAGATACTGGTGATATAGATAGGTAATTTTCTCAACTCTGAAGGAAATTAAGGGTGAAAATTACTCCAGAAGAGCACTGTCAAAGTTATGGGACCATTTACGATACAGGTTCATATTGTTTTGCTTGGAAAACACAAATGGGATTTTAGATGGCCTTTTGCTGGCGCTCTGCATGGCCAAAAAATCTCTTGCTGCCTTACTCCCACTGTCAGTATTTCCTTCTGTTATCAAAAGTAAAAAAATAAAAATAATAAAAAAAAATAAAATCAACACAACTTGAATGTGTGGGGTTTTTGTTTATATAAAGAAACATAACGTCCAAAAAGCTTACATAAAACCTCAAAGAGTCAGGAGTCAGAGAAACACTTTTTCATGAGTAAATATTTATGCACACAACAGTCACCTCAACACACTGCCTTAGGGGCACTCTGCACCCACACAGACAGAGGAGCCAGAAGAGATTCAGTGACAAAGAACAAGCCTTTTCCTTCCACTCTGCACTCCGCAGCCGTGATCCCAGGAAATCCATTTTCAGGTAGGAGTCCACAGAGGCTCTACTGGCTTTCCATTCTGGATTTCTTTCTCCATTCAAATGGCCAGCAAGAGAAGAAAACTCCCAACCCAATATATCTAAGTGTCTTCAGCAATATCCTTTACAGAATTTCTAAGAGTTGCTGGCAGTTGTTAAGCTGGTGCTGTTTAACTTGGACATCTGTCCACCCAGGCTGAGATGACCAACTCACTTTACATCACCGGCTAGCAATCAAATAATAATTACTTTGGGTTACTACAGACTGGAGCTGGATTTGAGTGAATGATTTCAGAGCACTGGAATCCATTACCAGTAACCCAAACCATCTGGGTTCTCGTCTCTGTTACAAAGAAAGCAGCAACAATTCCAAACATTAATTCAGACACTAAGTACTAGCTGGATCACCAGTCCATGGAAGCAGTGGCATGGATTTTGATATAATTACCTCAAGATGGAAGCTACACGGACATCCTACAGAGAGCAGTTCAGAGTTTACATTCTGTGCTGCATTTAACTCTCTGGAGTTATAGGGAAAAGGTTTGTATTAAATAAAAAGCTCCATTTAACATTATTTCCTTTGCAAAGGCAAGCTGGATAAGGCTGGTGGAAAGCAAGGATTTTGCAAATGTAGCATGCAACCTCCCAGCAAAAGGGAAACCAGCTAATGAGCAGGAACTGTGATTTCTGTAACAAGTAAGTTAGACTGTGCAACAAATTGGTACATCCAAATAAACAAATCCCTGGATCCCCTCCGTTTGCTTTTATGAAACAAATGAGTCAGTGCTGACTAATCGTATTATAATACTGGGAGGCTTGTAATAGGCTTACAAACCGTGTGTTTACAGGCTCATTATTGTTCAGGGCTTGCTGAGATAATAAGGAAGCTATGGGAGAAACACTTTGGAGTCAAAATCTTATCAGATATCTTTTGGAACTGAAATCAGTTTGCAATTCAGCCCAAGACCGAGTATGAGGGAATGAGACTGAAGTGACTGAAAAGGAACAATATTCCCTCATTTGGGAACAGAAATCTCTTCTTCAAAGCTACTTCTAACCAGGGGGACACAAAGACAAGAACAAAACAGAGGTTCTCCCAGTTTGTACTGGAGAAACAAGGGCTGAACACCCTCCGGAGTCAACCACCCCTCTGAGAAACCACCTCCTCTGAGTGGGGAATTTCACTGAAAAAAAAAAAAAAAGAAAAAGGAAAAGAAAAAGAGGCATTCATTTCTGCACTACAAACTGGGAAGGCCTGAGGTATATTACACCTTAGGTTTTTTCCATTTGCTATTTAAAAAGGCAGTTTTCTTCACGGATCAGTCAGAATCACAGAAATAAATTCTTAACGTCGCAGGACATGTGAACCAGCCTATGGAGTGGAGCAGGCAGCTGCACCTCACCTTTATAAAACAATTCTTTAAAGCAAGATCACAACTCATTTTCTACAGATTTTTAGTGTAAAAGCTACCAGCCTGTTTCATTAGGACTGTGGGTCCATTTCATTCTTAAAATTACTTCACCAGGAGGAAAGGATGCCCCTCTCTTCTCTGACTGCTCATAATAGAGATGCCCTAAACAGTCTTGTGCAAGCCCTGGGGGCCATCGTTCAAGAGATGGTACACGAAGTTACAAATACTCTAGGAGGTATTCTCTCCTGACTTCAGTAGCCTCTGCATGAATTCAGTAGTCCAAAGCACTCGGAGAGAGAATTCAGTCCCTTCTCCAAGGGCACAGGACAACAAGCCATTCTTTTAGACTTAAGAAACCAGGTTCTTCCACCTGCAACAAGTTGTGATCCTTGTTTACCTTGAGTTTATTAAAGGGTTCAGAAGCACTTTCAAAGTTGCAGTAGAAGAATTATTTGGTAGCCAGAGTGGGCAGCAAAATTCCATAAAAATTATCTTAAAAGACCAGTTTAATGCCCTTGAGGATCAATTATTGCCTTTGTATTTAAATGCATTTAATACATCAAGTCTTTAGCAGAGCAGGATCTCCAGTGTTGTGGCCAGTTCAGCCCTGCAGGTCTGTTAATGGGGACAGGTCAGCACGATGCCAATGTTGTGAAAGACAAAGAAAGACTGAGGATAAATCCCTTCTGACCCTGCTGTCACTTAGGGCACATGAGAGGCTAGTATTATGTTTATTCAGCACCATTAACCCCAACTTCTCCTGCATACAACCAAAACCCAGCTGAAGTAAGGCAGCTCAGCCAGAAGCACTGTGGGAGACAGGCCCAAGACACCTCCCTGCAGGAGCTGCAGTGGTGCCTTTGCCTCTCCCCAGGAATACGCCGAATGGCAACAGCCAAGCTGAGCGCACACAGCCAGAAAGTCCTGCTAGGCAGCATCAGCACAGCGTGGAACTGCGCTGGCATCTTGTGAATGACACGTCTGGAGTAGCGTAAACCTGCTAAGAACAAGGACATCTATGTTCTCCTCTCAGATCCAGCAGGGCAGAGGCCGTCGGCCCAGACACTGGTGAAGCTCTATCCTTGGAGATTTTTGGGTCCTGGCCAGACAAGGCCATGAGCAACCTGCTGAGCTCGTCCTGCTCGTGAGATCAGATGACCTCCAGAGGTCAGCTCCAACTGAAACCATATTGCAATACCATGAACTTACTGCCTTTTGTTTTCAAGAGCATGGCACCTCCTGCTTCAGGCTTCCATGCGCACCACCTGCCTTTCCTCTCATATGAAATCTTCACGACAAGCCAGTTTAAAGAGGAACTGGTGAGCAGCCTCTGCCTTCCCAACAGCCTCCAGGAGGTTGCACTTCAGTTCTCAGGAGGCTGCCAAGCCCCACAGTGCCACTGCTGGGGCACCATTTTGCTCTGTTCTTAGCTGTTACTTCAATGCTCTGTGGCAGCCCCAACCCTGGCAGAAGCACCCCCCACTGTCTAAACAAATCCACAGGACTGTGTGAAGCTGGTAAGCTTCCCGTTTCTGCGACAAAACCAAGGCAAGACTCGAAAGCAGCAGACACAATGTCTTGAAACCTTCTGATTCCATAGCTGGGGATACACTCTCCCTCTGAAACTATCAAATAATAACAGGAGAGAGCAAGTGAGAGAGCATGAGAGAAAGAACAGGGGCAGGGGCGGAGCAGAGAGGGAATATCTATGGCCTTCTACACCCAATTCTGTCACTCTGACATTTCTTTCAAATACAATTATTTAAAGCCTCCTGATGGCAAAGCTGAGGAAATGGACTAATAGCAGCTTGTACGGTACCTCTCCATCAGGCAGTTCAATAAATCCTGGCAGCACTGTGATTTGTGTTCGGAGAATGAGCTTTTCAAGAGCAGAACTATCACTTTACACCGTCAATAATCTCACTGTCAAAAAACCCCTGAGTAACCTGACCGACACTTCAGAAGCTTAATTTATAGATGCGCTATTTGCCTTCGAGGTATTTTATGCAGCTAAATAATGGCAGTGGATATTATCCCAAACTACTCTGCAGCTTTCACAAGTGGAGTCCAAGAACACACAGGAGGACAAATTTTCTATTAGCTTAGGGCTAAATTCTTCCCTCTGTGACACCTGTTTGATATCATCTACTACTAGGGGAGTTGCTTCCAAATTATACTCCAGAAAATAAAATCAGAATCAAGCTCTGGCACTTCCAGAGGAGGATTAGCATTTAAAGAGGAAAGCAGCACATAGAAAAGTGCCCTGGTGTCTTCGCTTTGCTGTGCAGCACTTGTAGATGGATTTGGAGAAGGGAGCTCTTAACCACTGCTGCTCTCACCCAGGACACCCACGAGCTGCACTGGGACTGCAGCTGGCTGAAGTATCTGCCCAGGATTGCAGGACTGGAATACACAGGACTACTCAGAACTTCCAGGGATCAACACTGATAAATAAAAGGATCATCTAGAAAGATCTGGGCTCTACTGCTGATTTTCAGGTTTAGGAACATATCCATAGAATCCAAACTCAAAAAGCAGGCTTCTTCCCCGCACCCTGATAAAATAAGGATTGGGAATTATTTATTTTTTTTCCCCTCCTCTCTCCACCATAACCCACAACCCTATTTAAAGGAAGAGGCTGGATTTCATTTATTCCTGGCTCTTAATGCTGATCAGACAAGAATTAATTCCTTTAATGGGAAAGTATTTGTGCAACAGTAACAAAGAATAACAGGGAGAGACTCTGGGCAGGAACCAAACATGACAGTGCCATTGTATTCCCACACATCTGACGACTCCAAGCTGTTTCAACCAAGAACAATAAAAATTAGCTTACTCTGGAGCAGGGTAAGCCCTTTACATAATGAACTAGCAGCAAAAGTGTGGAAGTCACAACCATTTGCATATGTTTTTGTTTCAAATCAGTCAGAGTGAAAAACTCAAGATGGTAACAACCCTGATCTAGGGAAAAACTCGGATCTAGACCCAAATTAAGTAGCTTGATATTAAACTTTTTTTTAGTGACACGTGAACATTCCAGACAGCAGAACTGCCCCAGTACTTTTCTTGGTCAAAACCTAATTAGACTGCTCCCTTTTTTCAGTTCAAAACAGACCCTGTAACAGGCTTTGCCTTCAAATCTGGGCTCGTGCCCTCGCTCTGACAAAGGAGGAGAACTGAACTGCTCTTCATTCACATAGTTCATCAGTTTAAACAACCAGCAATTCCTTGACTAATAAGTCACATGCCAACAAATCAAGATAATCATCCCAAGGTCAATACATCAAAACAACGTCCCTTTTTGCATATTCCTGTGATCAGACCCTGGCTATCTATACAGCCAGCCTCCAACACCCTTCCGACAAGGATGGCAAAGTCAGCTACAAGCTAGTGCATGTCTGAGGCTCCCTGACTTTCTATGAGTGAAGAAACTTATCCACCGCCTATATACACACAGAGGGGAGAACTGTGTTCCCACTAACAAACTGGAATAAAACTCCAAATACCAAACAAAGTGAGAAGGGCTTTAAACAACTCCAAATCTCGTTGTCTCATCAGACCAAAGTAAGCTTGGCATCGGATACACTCCCCCATAATTCCCTATAACTAATTCAGTTTACCAGAGCCTGCCAAAGCCACAGAATAAATTAATCTCAGCTTACTAACCATGCAAGCCCATGTAACCTCTCCTGGATGGAACTGGAGCAGCTTAGCGACGTAACATAGATCCTATACTCGCTGCTAGCAGCTAATAAAGCACAACTTGATTGGTAGGATTCCTCTCCCCCACCCTTTCTTCTAGTAACATAAAACTCAGGATCATTTCTAGCCCGTTCCAAAAGCAGCCTAGCAACAACAGCGAAAAGCATGGCTGCCTTGTCCTTACTAGAGCATATCCCATCAATCAAGATTTAAATTTCCTATCCCCACCCCAGTTCAAACCCGTCAAACAGTCCAATTCGCCTACCCAGTAACTCCAATCCAGCAGCTTTGCACTGCTGGCTCCCCCAATGAAAGCCACTCGACGACTGAACTTGGCAGCGCAGATGCTGACTTCTGACACTAGGAATAGGCAAGCACACAGCCCATCTGACCGGCCAGAGAACAGTTGGGGGGTTTTTTCCCTCCTTCTTTGGCCATGCTAGTGGCAAAAATTTAGATTAATTTTGGCCAATCTCCATCCTGTTTAAGACAGAATGATCACCTGGTATTTACCTCAAAATCTTCTCTTTTTAATACACAAACTGCTGTAGATTAAAGTCAGCGCCATACGGCAGGGAAAGCTCTTTGCTAAGCCTCAGCCGCACAAAGATCTCTGTGGGAATATTGACAAGATTGACTTCTTCTGCATGTTTAAACCAAGCATCAAAAAATATTTATGCAAGCTTTTTTTCCTGCCCATCCTGTCCTCACTCCTAATCCTGGTACAGTTGGAAAAGCAGCTCATGACAAGTCTACGAGCAACACGGTCCAGGGGAAATATTTACACTCTGCTCAGATTCCGATATCCCCGGGGCTGGGAAAGGGCTCCTGGAACAGGCAGCTCCAGCCTTGTTGCCTTCTCTCTACTTCTTCATGCCTGCGGCACCAGACTCAGTGGGAGTGTGGCAGGGAAACACTTGGCTCCCCTCTGCTCCCTTCCAGCGCGGTCTCTTTGATCTCTACTTTGCCATCCATCCCACAGCAAAGTTAAGTCTGAGTGAGTGCACACTGCAGTGTGTTGTGTTTAATGTGAAATCTGAAGTTTGGGGGTTTTCCTGCCCTTATACCTGAAGCAGGTGCTTAAAGACAAGAGCTGTTAATTCAAGGACCAAATTCTGCCCACAGTCGGAGCTGAACCGCAGAGGCTCGAGTACAAACCAGGGGCCTTCTCTGCAGGTACGCGGGGTCTCTCTGGCACATCGGTGAACTGATGGAAAACCTGCGGATACCTCTGACGGGTTGATGCATCAGTGCTAAAAATTCTCTAGAATAGTGAATGAGAGAGGGAACGCGGTTGGGTTTACGTGGAAAAAAGGTCTGAGCAAGGCAGCCCAAAAATGAAGTTTCCTTTTCTTCCTCAGCACTCTTCAGATGAAGGAGACAGGAGGGAACCTTGGACTTGAGAAGAAAAACCTCACCAGGATGCTTTCTTTACCCCAGACAGGAGGCACCAGCCAAGCCACAGCCCCTTCCAGATGTGTCTTAACTTCCTAGTGCCTTTTGTCTCTTACTGTCTTATTCTCTTAACACGTTCCTTTATTGCACTTGCTCATCTCTTTTCCCACTGCAGCACATATTGTCCTGTCTCGCTACAAGCGGCAGCCTGTTCAATACTCTGATATCCAGAAATCCAGCACATACACACACAAATATATACACATACTACAGCGATACATTTTCTGGGATTTGATAGATGCTAATAACTCCTGCCATAATATTTACCCTTTTCTGCTACTTCTCCTGCCCATCATTCATCTAAACTCACACTTCTTTAAGTCGCAAGTGTATTGTCTCCCAAAATAGGCCACTGTTCTCATGGAAATCCTTCAACGAGTAGAAGACATCTAGGAAATAATCCCACAGTATTAGCTTCTGGTAGCCAGAAACCTTAAATCAGCCACCTTAACTTTCTGGATTTTTGACAATAAGGAAACAAGAGTATCTGATCTCACAAAGATGTCTGTGAGAGCGTGTTACTAGAGCAACAGAGTGTCGTAAGTGGCTTTATGTGCTCTAACCGCTATCGTCTCAGTAACCCCCAGAGACAGCAGCTAGTTGAGGAGGGTAAAGCTGAGCATCCACGATTCATCAGGTGAGTGACGAGACAGTCACATGTCTACACAATGCTGAACACTTTGCTGCTGTAATCCCAGACTCCCCAGAGGAATGAAAACCGAGGTTTTGACACAAATCCGTACCTGAGCAGTAAATGGTAAGCTGCCTTCCCCAGACACCGTGCGATGAAGCAAATGAAAGCGAACAAAGCCAATGAATGACACATGAGAGAAAGAAGCCTTGTGTTCTCCCCCGGTGATAAAGGAGTACAGCAGACTTGCAAAGTACAGCTTCTCGCAGGGAATGGGCTTGAGTCAAATAAGATTGATTGCATACCTTCCCCAAAGAAAGGGTCTATGAAAAATAAGGACTTCCAGCTTCTTAAGTAATCTCCCCAAAAATCTAAGTAGAAGAATACCCTTAGAACACCTCTATGTTGCATCTTTAATTCCAAATAATCTGTAATTTATCTATTTGAATCCCAGAATATAAAATTGAAAGTAAATTGATTGTGCCCTCATTAATTAGCTCCTAAATGAAAAATGTGTGTTTGACTCCTCGTTTCCAGTGCAAGGGGATTCATACCTATCTATCCAAACTGAATTTACCCAGGTTCACTCATTATCATATGAAATGATTTCTGTTTTATTTCTTTGACTGCAAGGCATGTTTTGGCCCAGGTTCACGTGCTCAGCTACGCGGGTCTGTAATTTAGTTCCTATCCAATAAAGCCTTAAATCTGGAGAGCCAACAGCAAGGCTTTCACAACTAACATTTTACAGAAATTAGATTCAGACTAGAACTTGAAATGGTTATGTTTAATATTTGATCTCAAAAAAATAACGCTGATGTCATCCTAGAAGTGACATTAGGTTTAACACTGCTTAGCAACCAGCAAATATAAAGAAACAGGGTAGACAAATGTTATACAGGATGAGTTAAGCAGTGCAGTCTCCAGCCTTTTTTATTTTTTTAAGTAGGTAAGTGTATACATTGCAGATGCTATAGCACAAATGAAGTACCTTCAACGTTTTAATTTCTTTAATAATACTTCTCGTGGCCAACTTAGTACGAATTAAGCCTCTGCAAATGAATTTAATCATATAGCATCCCTGAGGTGTGTCTTCATTTATGAAGTGTCATAGACCAAACCACAGGCCTTTGGATTATAGAGAAAAAGTGACATATGGTTTCTTTTCTTCTTGGAGACTTTACCTGTTAAGACTTCTTTTGTGACTACCAAACACTTAAAAATCATGTTTTTGCAGCACAAAGAGCTGAGCGGGGCGGGGGTGCCTGTAACACAGTCCTGACACCAGCACTGTGCTGTGCCACAGCATTAACTTTAGTTTGGACCCATTCTTTGTCTGAAGAAACCAGAGCTTCTTGACTGGCAATAAAGGACTAGTCATTTAGTACACTGTTCAGAGCAATGATTGTTGTTGTTGATTCTGGTATTTTTAGGAAGAGGTAATCCTGGAGATTTGCATCTCATTTCCCAGAATGCCCTAGGGCTTTTCCAGCAGTTGGAATCTTATAGGATAAACATCTTCCCCTGATTGTAATTGCATTATTAAATATGATTGCTCTCTTCTTCCTTGAATTTCTTTTTTTTAAAGCAGTGACAAAGAACACTGCAAGAAAACATCCTGTTGACAGCACGGAGGAAAACTGAAAAATAGACACAACAACACAACAAGTATTTCACCTTTAGCTTTTTGCCAGAGGCACAGATGACTTGTCTAAGCAAGGGAGTCCCCCAACAGTATCCAAAAGCTTAGTCTTCTAAATTACGGTGACCGTAAGAATCCTTCAACTACCCCAAAACTGAAGCCACCACAAATAACTATGTCCATTACAAAACATACTGCAACAGCTCCAAGAAATCCCATCAAAGATGGGGGGTCTGTTACTGTAAATCCTATAGACACAAATAACTATAATCATACAAAAGTCACATGGGGTAACTGCAATACACGAAAGGGGAGATTATGGAGGAGAACAACACGATCCTGACCAAAATGAACATGCTCAAAGTTTCACTGAACAGCTTCTTACACCTAACGGACAGAATTAACTCTGATTCTGCACACTCCAGTGACTTGGCTGGTTAAATTCCTTTTCCTCTAGCAAGCTCATCCCCTTTACAGTGCCTCACTGCACCTTTTACAGCCAAGGCCCCCAGCTTGTTCAAAACCACAGGATGAATATTTACTATAACCAATAACTGCTACTATTCCTGCCTTCCTGCATTAAAAAAAAGAAAAATAAATCAAAAGATAATTATGTGCATGCACACCGCTTCACTGTTACTCCTATTCATTTAAAAAAGTATTAATGCACTTTAAGTGCTCTAGCAGGTACACAACCATAACAAAGTATACAAAATCAAAGCATGAATGAGTTTCTGCCTTACTTGCCTAAGTTTGGAAACCAAACCAGAACTTCTGATAAGAAAATGTATGAGGGAGTGCACATTTTCAGGACTTTCAAAGAAGGAAAACTGCTCCTTCTGCAGTTCATGGGACTTTCACAGAACCAGAGAAGACCTTGGTTCATGGATGCTTTTAGTCTTGACTTAGAGAGCACTACTCCTGTATAGCCTAATCTGTTTTGCAACACTTCACCAACACCATACTCTGCCTATTTGTAGGGATATTCCATCAATATTTACACTTACACAGATTATATATACAAAACACACATATTCTGAATGCATTATAAACCAAATCTCGTGTTTAGACATGCATGTGTCTTTCTATACAGCATAATTCCCCACAGAAACCCAGCTGGGTTGGGGGTAGGTGGAAAAGAACGTGCCATAGCAAACTGCACACTCTAAATAGCAGTTAAACTGCTCAAGATCACTTTCCTGCTTTCAAGAGCCTCAGCTCAAGTGTTTTCACAAGGCTTTCCATGTCTAACAGCTTCATGGCATGGGAATCAGTAATGCTTCTTCAGTGTACTCTCAAAAAAAAGTTAAACATCTATAAAGCAAGGCCTACTATATAACAGATGGTCTAACCTCTTGAATGTCAAAATCCTTCTGTGTCAGGCAGCCCAATTAAAGGGACATTTTTAGCAGCATGCCTCTCTCCACTGTGCCCTTCCTCCCCCTTTAGCCTGAATGTCCCAAGGGGTAATTGCTCACCACACAATTACAAACACCAGTTTACTGTAGCTCTTTCTCCCCAATCTCTAATTGGTAGGAACTATGATGATGGTTAATCTAACTCCTGGGTCTCAATGAAGAAAACTGTTTAAAGAGAGAAGACCTTAGAGAAAACATGAAAATCTTCAGCTAACTAGCATAGCTTCAGACCTCCTGATTAGAATCACTTTGTTTCAGTCTCTTCAGCCACAGCAAAGGTCTCTGTCATTCACAGTGTCTTTCTAAAATACTGAAAAGCAGACATGCCTAATAAATAGGAAGAATGAACAAAAAAAAAAATAGAGGAAAAAAAAGCACTAGAGACCATTGTATTCTTGTGGCCTGCTGTCATCCAAGCAGGATGTGCTTCCAGGTAAAACAGACACCTTGGACTCTTCTAACCTACAGAAGAAGACAGGCCTTATGAAATGCATCAGCCATCCCTTTTCCCAAGGCCAGAATCAGCCACAGCCAGCCTGGGATGTGAACAGCCAGTGATCAGCAAACTCTCAAGCCTGAGATGGCCTGGCCATGGACCAGAGGGTGGGCTTGGGAGCTGTGAAACGATCCAAATCAGGTGCAGAGGACACGGGCCAGGCAGAGCTGCTCAGGCTGACAAAAGCGAGCCAGCCCATAGGCTTTTGTGCAGCCCCGGCCTGCTCCAGCCCTCCCTGAAGAACCAGGGGCATCTCCTCCTCATGGACTGCTCCTGAGGGTCTCCATGCTGCATGGTATGTGTATGATCACTCCAGCCATACAAAGTATGGTCTGTACAGCCAGAAAGTTGGTCATCCCTATTTCACAACTTGCTGAATGCCTCCAATTTCTCTTCCAGCCTACAGGAACTGATGTTGTGGAGATAGTTCTACTCCTGATTTACAGAGGAGAAGTGGCAGTTTACAGAAATCTGCCCGGGAGCCTTGCATCAAGTACCACAGACTCAAACTCCAGCTCCTGATGTCCTCCTCAGTGACAGCACCCACAGAACTTGGCTCTGGGTCTCTGTTTCTGGTGGCAGAGGTTGACAGCTTTAATAGTACCATGAATAAGATGGTCAGGCTGATTCCAAACAGACTTAAGATACAAACCACCACAGCATTTGCAAGCAGCCATGGCTTTAATGGAAGCTATGCCTGAGAAAGGATCGCTGAAAAAGGCAATCAGACACTAACAAAAACATAATCTTGTTCATCCCCAAGTGCATGTTTCTCAGATGATTTACTGTATTATGATAAAGCGAAGCTCACATTCAGAGACTGCAGGCTGGAAGACAGGGCATTACACACACGACAGCTCTTTTGATGCTGCTTCGAACGAAGAGACTGTTTTCTCACTACTGTTTAGGGGAAACATTGGCAGCACAAGCAGATTCTCGAGACATTGCCTCATTCTACAGGGCTGCAGGACGTAGCAAAAGCAACATTTAAAGCAGATAATGGCTGATTATTTTAAACTGACTGCAACCTCTACTCGAGCAAGGAAGCTGACTGATGAAAGAGCTTCTTCCTACAGTTTGCAATGTTGCTGGGGGTTTATACTTGCTACCGAAACAGAACCAGCGCTACTTTGCGAGTGGAGGGGCAGCAATGCTTGGAGACTAGGATAAAAGACTGCACTCCTCATGAAAGGAGTTTCATCCCCAGCTTGACATCAACTTATCCTACTAGAAAAAAAAGTGGCTGATCAGTTTAGAGTGGATTCTTCATCAAAAGCACAATTTATGACTACAGGCTTTACTAGTATCAGTCTTCAGGTTTCCATGTATGCACAATTACTGTTAAGTACACAGCAGCAGTTAGCTGTGAGTTTCTTAGGCACTCTAGAAACCACACACACCATTTAAGTGCAAAGTTGTCCTTGTTATTACTCGCTATCAAAGTCGAAGCCTTCATTTAATGTGTAGGATATGCTAAAAAGGAGTGACAGGTGATTGCTGCCTATTGGAGAGATTAAAGGGAAAGGATAATAATAATATAATCAGAGGGATTAAATAAACTATACCACCATGCCAGGTATTAGCTATTTGTCTGGCCACTTACAGAGCAGGAAAGCTTATTGTGTGTCTATAAACCCTGAATCATGGAAAGCCTGTTTCAATCAGCATTATATTCCCCAGTTTCACTTCAACATCTCCTAAAAAGCTGGTAAGAGTAGGTTTAAAACAAGGCTTTGAAAATGTGAAGAAGTTGAGCCACTTCCACACTCATCTCGCTCTTTTGACCATGTTGATAAGCATGACAGTATTTAATATCTGAGCCCTGGGCTTTTGAGAAAACCATACAACTGGGACTTAGTTCTGCAGGTTCTGTCTCCTCTGAAAACATTCACACTGCATGAAGCTTTTAATAATTTCTAAAACCTTCAACTTACACAGGAGGATCAAAAGACAAGACAGAAAGAGAACCTAGTCTCCAGTACCCTGCCTTCCTTTGCTCTAGACAGATGAGCTCCACCCAACATACCTTTTATGAGGGAGGCAGGAAAACGAAGTAGGCTATATTTTAATCAGTGGAGGTGCATGAAAAAGTGTGTTCGAGAGATGCATTTGTGACACCTTTTTCGACTTCCATTTGCTTTCCTGCACAGAAGCAGCCTCCCTGCAATCCACAGAACTGAGCCATAGACCTCATGAGAAGAAATTTCCCTTGGGAGATCCAGCACCTCCAGCTATACTGAGCCAGAGACACTGCCAGGAACAATTCCCCGTGGGACTGAGCATTTCTTCTTCCCTGCTGGAAAGCACAAGTGCAGACATACAGAAAGGAGCAGGAGGTAGGGAGAAGATGGGGGACAGAGCCCAAACTTTTTCAGCCTTGAAGAAAGATGCACAGCTCCCTGTTTGAAAGGGGTTGGAGGAGAAGGCGGGAAGGAGTCTAATTGCATCCAGATTGTTTTGTCCTTCCCCACTTGCTTCATCTCACTGGCAGGTTTGACTGTCAGTACCCGCAGCGTTTCTGAGCCCAGCACCAGCTAATTGTGGTCCTTATATACATACCCCCAGATCTAACTTGACACAATGCCGTATAATTGGCAGCTCAAGAGAACGGGGAGAGACGGGTGTTGAATGTGAATTACCTCTCACACCTACAGCAGGAAGATCCTCTGAGACAGAGGCTGAAGTCACTGTCAGGGAGCTTGCCCTGTGCCTGTGGACACAGTGGCAGGTTTGCTGACAAAATGATGACTTAATTTTCTAGTGCTGCCAGTCTTAAACGTTCTAAACCCAAATATTCACTATCAGGGAAAAAGAGGGCAAAATGAAAGCTGGGCAGTAGGCTTGGGCAAGGGAAGGGGGTGTGTGTGTGTGCTGGAAATACATGCTTAATAGCAGAGTTTAGACTGGAAGTAAAGAATCATCACAAAACTCTCACTCTGCCTCCTCGATGGAGGTCACAGTATGTCTGTACATTTCTGTTCAGTGTCAAATGGAAAAACATAAGTGGGCTATTTTTCTCTTGAATCAATGTTTATTCAATAAGGTCAGTGTCACCTAAACAGGTTTCAGTCTCAAGTGTAGGAAAAGACTCTACACAGCTGCATGCAAACAATGGCAACATATTTGCACCACCCCTTGCCAGCTTTTACCGCAGCAGCCCGGTGCAGCCCTGCGGACAGCAGCTGACAGCTATCCATCACTGCTGCTTACACTAGATTGCTGTGCCCGAACACTAACATCTCTCCACACAGTTCAGGTAAAGGGTTAGGAAGGGCTCACTGCTCACTACTTAGCTAATTGCTACAACAGATCGTCTTGCACCTAAGAGTGCAGTTTCTTGGGTACTCAGAAATATTTACTTTAAGTGCAAGATGAATCAGCACAGTCCAGAGCATGACAGCTTTGTTTTGTCTCTAGCCTCCACCTCTTCACATTAACATCTGGCTCCATCTACTACTTCTCTTTATGCCTTTAAAGAAACCAGACTTTTTTTTTTTCTTTTTTTTAATAATCAAAGGCAGTATGTGAACAATAAATATGTGAAAAGCTTGAGAACAGCTTAAAGTGAGATGTATGCTTAAGAGAGGAGGGCTCAAACCCCTCATTCTCCCCAGGGAGACTGCAGAGGTGACACACAGCTCTGAACACTAGAGCATCCGTGAAGCCACTTAAGAGGGACCTGGCTGTTAGGCTTTTGGTGCTGCTTTAAGATACTTGCCTCTAAGGCAGAGACAGAGGTGTCCTCCAGGACTAACTCGAATTAGTTCACATTGTGAACAAAATGGGGAAGGGCTTGTAATACATGTCCTCAGGGTAAGACAGACAGGGAAGCAGCAGCAGACAGGAGGTCTAACGAGGAAAGCAAAGCAAAATACACATAGAGCAGGAGATGCAGTAAATGGATGGAGAAATAAGAAGGAAAAAAAAGAAAGTCAGAATTAGTGCTGGTCAAACAAGGAGCAAATTTTCCCTTTGAATAAGACAGCATTGCTCTGAATAAATAATAAGAACATAGTTACTACATAAAGGCCATGATCTATGTGCAAACCTCCCGCTGTGACCAGGAAGAGATCTGCTACAGGCTGGGATTTCAGGTGCACTGAATTTTATATCCTAACCTACAAACATGAATTTTAAAAAATGTGGTTGTTTTCATCAATCTCTGGTTTTAGGATTTTGCTGAAACTGATACCGGTCAGTTAATCTTCTACATTCCCTCTATCACTGTGGAAAGTTCCATTTTCTGAAGTGATTCTGCCAGTAACAACAATTGCCATTGCTTTTCAGCAATGGTAAGCACTAGCTTTCAAAGAAACAGATGGAATTCCTGTGTTCTAAAAGCACAAAAAGTTTCTGAGAAAGCCAGTAAGAGATGGTCAGTCACCAGAAGAGAGCATTTCAGAGAGCCTATAATCTGTTTTCTAATGTGCTTCTGAAATTTTCACGTTCAAGTGTGTCAGAAAGTCCATGGAATTCTGATTATTAAGGGCCAGACTCCGTGGAGAAAGTGTAACCTGGGTGCATTTGAAAATTTTAGCAGTGGTCTTCAATTACACATTTGTCAGATCTATACTGAAATCCTTGGAGATGGTTTGAAGCAACGACTTAGAATCAAAGCTGTCCGTGAAAGACAGGCTTTAATACAGGCTGCACTGCACCATCACACAGAAGTTGTTTCCTATTCTTAGTTTCTCCAGTGCTTTCGAGAAGATTTTTTCAAAGCAGACAACAACTGACTTGGCCCAGCAATGAAATCTGCATCTTTTAGATGACATCTGGCAAAGGGGGGAAAAAAAACACCACTACTGATAGCACTGGACTTCTGCTCCACCAATATTAGTATTTATTCTTTAGTGACTCTACCCCAATCTATTACTTGCTTACAACCAGCGTTACCTGACTTCTAAAACCTCGTGAAAATTTCCTTCAAATGCAAGAGTAATTAAGATGGTTGGGTAGGAAAATAAGTTTATTACCAAGTTGCTCTGCTGCTAGATGTGGCTCTCATACGACTGAGGCTGATTCACTCCTCTGATAGAATGAAGCTCACCAGAAGGGCCTGACACCGAGTCATTCCTCCATTTACGCACCAGAGGCTGAGCTGGACAGCCAATGAATCACACCATGGGCATACACTGGCCTCGATGGGCTCAACTGTTTGTTTTGGTAATAATTAATCAAGCACGTGATGCAATGTGATGAAGCTGTTGATATTTACAGAACAAATGATTAAAGGAAGAAAATTAAACAAGAGACATGAATCTCCTGTCCTGTATTTAACCAAGACTTTCCAGGAACTTACTTGTCATTTCTGACAATTAGAAAATCCCTTCTCCTCTTTATCTATGTAGGATGAAAAATATTTAGGCCCCCGTGAGATTTTACAGTCATTTGCAGATTCCTTACAATCCAAGGGGATACATTAACCCATACATTGCAGCTCACGAGTTTACAGGGTACCCATAAATGCTCGAGCCACACCAATGACATTTCCATCAGTCTTAAGGAAGCAAAACTCCCAATAGCTCAGCCCCCTGACTTCAGACATTGGGAAGATATTTCCTACAAAACAAAGCACAGAAGCATCACTGCACACCTCTCTGCAGCTCAGTGAAGCCGTTTGTACACCCTTTTCTCATACAATTTTGGCATCAGCTGGATAGTTGAGAAGACTTTGCTTTGGCAAGGAACAGACCCTCAAGAGGCCACACCAAGGACATGGTGCCTAAACTCTCTTCGGTGCACAAACAGGAGTTTCTGTGTTGTTAAACCATTTCCTTAAGGAGAGATGCTCAGACACAAGAAAAAAGAAATTCAAAAGCCACCACTCTCCAAAGAATGGCAATATCTGCTTCACTTCCACCCCATGCTCAGGTACTTGGTGAGGAGGAGGAGGAGGTGGAAAACACTCACAGGTTTTCAATCATTCCTCTACCACAAAACACAGTTCCACATGTGCTTATAACCTAAGTTTTTCACCAAAGTTCCGTGGAGTAGGTGAGGGCTACGGTAACTCTCTTACAGATGGACAACTAATACAATAAGACCAAATGATTTCCCTGCTGTCACACAGGAAGTTTATGAAGAGGAAGGAGCTGAGCACATCTGGCTAACATCAGCTTGATAGGTCAGGATGGGGAAGGTAATGAGATGCCTCCACACCAGAAGCTAAGTTTTATGAAGCAAACATCACAGAGAAGCTGGGAAAATAAACATTTTTTTTTAAAAAAAAAAAAATCACCGCAGTGAATCACACTTACTCAGTATTCAGAGACATGCTCACATTACAACCACAAGCACTTATTTAATTAGAGAAATGATCTAATTGAGATGCATCCAAAATTGCCTCCAATAAGACATAAGCAATAATATACGTAGGTAAGAAAATATGCTGGTTATGAAGGTGGGTGAGTTTGTGCACGTGAGCAAAAGAACAAGGGTAAATTGTCAGACTTGCTCTTCACCAAGCTCAGCAATAACGCTGAATACATTTATTAAATGCAATCAAATTTTACAAGGCACTGAAGTGATAGCTCTGTAGTAGTGGGAAGTGCAAGCAGCAATAAATATCTTGTAAACACAGAGGTCACAGGCCCAGGTGCTTACGAGCAGGGGAAAGGTGGGTTACTGTAAGCTTCATTGCCTCAGCAGGTATTTTTTTCATCTTTCTTCTTTGTGGAGAAAGGGTGAAATGGGAGAGAATGGATTATTATTTAATTTATTGCAATAAATCAGAAGCCAAAGCAATTCAAAGGAATTTGTAGCTTATCACTCTGCAAAGAAAAAAAAACAAACAAACAAAAAATCAAAAAAATCAACCCTCTATCAGTTCAGATCTAAATACAATTACAGGAACAAAATAGCTTTATGTTTAAACCACCTAACTCAGCCTGACAGATGGATACTGTTTATATCCATTTGTATTTATTGAACATAGTAAAAGATTGCAGCTGTTCTGTCAACACCTAGGTACTTCCAGGGTGCTTGGAGCTGTATATAAATGTAACAGAATTTTATGGATAAATATATCCCCCGGAATAAACATGTTGGAGATATTGTGATATAACAAGTATTTACATTAACAACCATAATACCTTGAACTGGTTTCTATTGATCTTTAAGCACTTCACAAAAGTATGGATAAAGCATCTGCACTCCCACCCTACAGACACAGAATTAAAGCTCAGAGATTAAGTGCTGCCGAAGGATTTTACAACAACTCAGTGTGAGCGACGGGATTAGCATGCAGGCCTACTGCTGCAGGCTTTGTCTTCGGTGCTTTAAACCACACTCCCCCCATCCATATCTACCTCTCCGCGTCTTTGTGCGCAACACCCGGGAGCCCGTTTCATTGTAAACTTGCATATATTCACCGCTTAATTTTAATCTCTCGCAGCGTTGGGTCAATCAAAGCCCAGGAGCTGCAGCCCGTTACGGCTCGCCGCAGCCGGCCCCCAGTCAGAGGGCTGCCCGCAATCTGTCCATCAGCTGAGCCCCCCAAACCCGCGCCGCGGCAGCAGTGCACCGCCGCTCGCAGCTTAGTCCTGCGCTTAGACATGCAAGGCAGAGCCTCTCGCTCAACAGCGATCTAACCCTCGCCAAATCTCTGACTGGCCAGAGGATCAGAAAGAACATGGTAATTAACGGAAATATAATCCCACACTCCTCATCAGTGAGGTTTTGCATATACATAAGGAATGATCAGTGGTGAAGAATGATGACTGCTCCTTATGTAAATCACACGCTCTACAAGGAAAAGCTTTCAAGCGTGGCATGTGGGAGATGAACACACACAGACCTTCGTGCTTTCTTGAGGGGGTTTCTCCTGCCTTCAGCTCTCAAGCAGTGCACCCTGGGGGAGATCTGACCAGGAACATATTTTGTCTGCCTACTGCTTGGAGTTTGAAATAAGAGCACCACTGCACATGGCTAATATTCAGATTTTTTTTTTTTCTGTTTCAGCATCACAAATAATGTAGATTACGCTCCATCACAGTCATTTGCTTTCATAGTACTGGATTCCAGGACTGAAAGGGAACAGAATGACGTCGGTCGGGAATGAAGAAAGTTTTAAACTAGAGGTTGCAGAGTGATGGAAGGTGAAACAATCCGAGGATTAAACAAGACCCAAGTCCTCTGTAGGCAGTTGTTTTGGGTGACTGAGGCTCATAAGAAGGATTTCAGTATAGGAAATGGAGCTATTTTCCTGCTCCCTCACCTTCATAGTTCCTACACCACAAGCTGTAAAAGCACTGGGTTCCCTGCTTTAATGTTTTTCAGAAGACACATCGGGGGAAAGAAAAAAAAAAATAAATTATGGAGCCCTGGGAAAAGGGGGAACAGGAAGACTTTACTGGGATAGAAGCACTGTTAACCTGGTAAAGAGAAAGGTGCTGGAACACACACAAAACCAGATCAGGAACAAAATACTATTTATCTGAACAGCAACACAGAAATATGGAAACACAGAACAAAGAAACAAACATAGAAAGAGGGAGAAGGAAGAGAAGAAGAGGCATTTCCCACAGGGGTGGAAATCAGACTTCCTTTCTGACCTAATAGCGGAACTCTTTTTTTTTACCTAAGCAGTGGGAAATCACAGTGCTCATTTTAAAACCATCCATCAATTGATAGCTAAAAAGCTTTTTTATTAAAAAGGGATATCCTCATCTCCACTCTCTGCTGTGGAAAAGGCAGCACAAGGGGAGGAAAATGGAAGAAGCAGGAGAGCTAGCCTGCTAATACCATATGGCAAACACAGGAACTGAGTGCAGGCTCCCCGATTCCCAGACAAGGGCCATATCCCCACCGGACCACCATCATTTTTCATCTGCAAATATGTGTGTGCGCACACGCCCAGACACACAGGCAGCAGCAGCATAATCATCTCTATACTACCCTGCCACTAAGCCCTGAACTCTGAAATGAGAGCCATCATCTCAACAACTGAAAGGGCATATTAATAGTGTTGCCAGTTAAACTCTCCAGAGAGGAGCCGTCTCCTGCATGTTTATACAGAGCCAAGCACAACGGGGCCGACAGTTGCCTTTAGTTCCACAGAAAGGATCATTATCCTGGTTCTTCCTTGGCTGTGGTCAGCCAACTGCGGCTTTGATAATTACCCTATAGAAACTCAAAGCTGCTACCCCAGCATCTTAAATACAAAAATCATACTCTATTGCCATCTTTCCCAGAAACACTTTTATAGCAGACAGCAGTTTCTACTTAGGCAGCAGACGGACCAGAAAATACTGCTTGAAATGCTTTTGAAGTGGAGATGGAACCATAACACCAGATTCCTACCCCTCCCTCCAGTGAGTGCAGATGTGGATGTGATCCTGGTCCAGAGCCCCAGGATTCAGCCCTTTCTAAACAGCCTAAGTACCTCCAGTAAAAGGCTGACCATTGGGGGTTGTTGCTTCTAATATGAGAGGAGGGGGTTTAAGCACTTTTGTCCTGAACCCGGGACTTACAGAAGATCAACATGCCTCTTAAATCCTGCTCGGAGAGCTTAACTGAAACCTCGACAGAGCACAGACTCTGTGCTAGCCGCCTGCAGAGGGGAGATCTGCTTTACTACCAAAGCATGACATCAGAACTGATTTACCTCGATAAGCAGGCGGTATCATAGTGTCTACGTGCACTAGCACATCACCAGTGCAAGCAACTGGGGTTTGGGAGAGAGAGAAGGCAGAACAAGTCTTACAGCACCTTTGGAAAATAAAATGAAACAAAACAAAGCAACAAAGATCCCTGAAATTATTTGCTTCTGCTCTAAGTTCCGCAAATAACAAACAAGGTGTCTGTATGGAGGTTCCTGCCAACAGCTGCCATTAACATACATAAATTTTATGTTCAAAGGAAGCCTCCAGCAGTCAGTTTTTCTATCTTAATTTGATTCTTTTGACTTTTCCATCCTGTCTGTTTTCATCTTTCCTCATTAAAAGGATTTTTTAAGAAAAGAAATTTAAAAGAAAAAAAGCCAAACATAGCTAATTATTTTAATGAGCTACCAAAAAAATAGTTGCTTTCTACTCCGAATATAAGCAAATGTCAACATTGCATGGGGAGCAGAGGTAGCACAGCATCTTAATACTATACAGTCAGCTCCTATATTTGATTAATGAAGACTCACAGGACTAATTTTACACTGCTTCATTAAAAGCCTGGGGCAATTAGCATAAAGGTTAGACTACTACATAATTAAAATGTTATTTTTTAAAAAAATAATTATTATTTGCTTCTTTCCCTTTAGAAAAAGAACTAAACCATACTAGATAGACAAAATGAGCTACTGTCCTTTTCAACTTCTTACGTAGAGGAACATGAACTGCCAGATCTCTCATTGAGGCCACAGCAAAGCAGCAGCCCAGTTCCTACAAAAGGGCAAAGGGGATGCTCTCTTTCAAAGCCAACACCACATGGACAATGGAAACTGCTTTTCTGCTCAGAGGGTGCAGAACGGTGATCAACTTAAAATTCATCTAGCAACTAGAGGAGGAGAAGAAAATACTCGTCTCAAACAGCACGTCCATTTCACACACAACTAAAGCCATCTTGCAAACTTCTCCCAGTGATGGTCAAAGGTAAAAGCACGTATACACAACACTGTGAGAGCTGAAGTGCACATAATATAAAGCATAGGCATCTCCTGCTCTTTGTGGCTTTATTAAGAGAACAGAGGAAGAACTGCTTTTGAACTTGCGGGTGAGCAATGCTTTAAAAGCACATCACACCGGCAGCCTTGCTGTGCTGTTTATTCAGCATCATGATGGACAACACACCAGAGCAAGGTCCAAACCACCCAGCCATTTCCCAGCTCTGCTTTCCCTCTCTTTCCACACAAGGAGGTAAGCAGCTCTCAGAAAACAGGCTTCCTCCCAAGCCTCCACCTCCTCCTCTCTGCTACAGCCCCAGGAATGGAATAGAAACATAAAAAAGCAGCAGCAGCCCCAAGGAACAGACTTGATGAAAAAGAAAAGCTAACTGCCAGACAACGTTTCAGTCTACTTCAGAGCTGGTTTACACGTAGGAGTACTTGCCAAGACTTGCACAAGGCACTGCTCTGCCTCGCAGCGCATGCTGGCACTCAAGGGGTTAAAGCAATGTAAGCCAGGCCTGCTGGAGAAGCACTACAGCAGGAAGAAAGAGTTACAAATGATTTTTCTTGGCAAAAGCAGCGTATTGGAATAGTAGGAGGATTGTGCTTACTCCTCATGTATAAATGCCAAAATGAGGCTTGCTGACACTTTCCTGGCATGCCACAGCCCTTCCAGTGGCCCAGGACATCAACCAAACTTTTGGAGGGACAGAAGGACACACAAGATGTTTCTTCCTCAGCTGGCACTATCCAGCATCTATGGAAAGTGCTGGTCCACCAGCACCACCACGGATTTAACTCAGCCTCCCCCCTTCCGCACCACTGCCTGATTTTGGGGGGCTGGGGTTGTGTGAAGCCACAAACATGCATGAATTCTAGGGGCATGCTGGTGGGGAGGGATTACTGAAGACCCTCGGGACTAATTTTAGACAAGATGAAGTCTGCTGAAACATCAGAATTTTGCAGCTTACTTAACTAATACCCCAGTTTTTCCCTTACCTCGTTCTCCAACAGTTATCTAGACAAAGAACCAGCAAGGAGTTTAAGGTGACCCTTTCCCTCATCATCCCTGAGGTTCCAGAGAGCAGCAATTTATGGACCTTGAGAACTGGAAGCTGCATCCAGATCATCATGTTTAATAGACAGTAATCTTCCTAAAGGTCTAATCCCTTTGTACTGCTTCTTTAGACTTACACTTTTGGCTTCCACAAAATCCTTTCACGTGAATTTTGTAATTTCATTTTGCCCAGCTAAAAGAATAAAAAAGAAGAAAAGAGAAAAGGAAGGCTTATCAATCCCTACTCCTATCAGACTTATCCAAGCCCTTATGATTTAATTATTCAGTGTTTCATCATAGGGAAAGTGGCTCCGCAGCCATTCAGGAGGTTCATGATAGGGCTTTAAGATGCTGAAGGTCAAATGGCTATTTTGGGAGTGATTAGCTTGTTCAAAGGTGCAGGGCACCACACGTGACACAGCTCCAGCTTTTGCCTAGGGACCGCTCTAGTGCCGCGCAGAGCGATGGCTGAACTGTCTTTGCAGCTGAGGAAAGAAATTGATCACTTCCAGTAACAGAGTAACTTCACTTTCTTCATGCCAGGATCACTGAGGCTTTGTGGTAGGTCACTGGTTTTATCACCATCTATCATCTCTCTCAATGTGCAGCAGCTCTCTGACACATTCATATTTAACAGCAACCAATACCCAGCTTTTTTTGCTGCTCCTTTAATCTGTTTCCCCTTGCAGAGATGGCTTTTTGTTGTTGTTGTTGTTCCCAACAACCTACAGCCCAAACCAGTCATTTTCTCTCCTGCTCCCCAGCAGTGAGGAAAATACATGCCCAGAACCCAAAAGAGGCAAGAACATCCCCTTCTCCAAATATCACTGTAGATGCTCAAATGATTATTCTTACAAAGACAACTGAGGAATAACAACTCGACAGAGGATTTATACCGGGCTCCCCACCTCTGTAAGGAAAAATTTATGTTTGCAAACTGAAAGGAAGGAATTGGTACCAAGACGTCATCCACTGCAGCCCTTCACCAAGGGAAGCAGCTCTCTCCTGGTTAGCTTGCTGCTTCTAGAACCCCCATCATGCCAAAGAAGAAATCCCAAAACCAGATTGATCTCCACATTCTTGTAAGGAACAAAAATGAGCTAAAGCACATTAGATGAGACTGTAATAAATTTTAGCAGCAAACCCAGGAAATCTTTACTGGTTTAACTTTTTTAACCGGACTTGGATTGATTTCTGTTCTATGATTATTAAGAGCAACAACTGCTAGCTGTGATTTTTCTCCCCACATTCACATCAGAAATCCACACTGCCTTCAGTGATGTCCTCAGGCTGGAAGGGTTTATCACAAAAAGTCATCTCACTCATCCCACAAGAAGTCCCACTAGTTTGATCCACTATACCTTGAGTCCACAAAGAGTTTCAGTAGAAATGTTTGCCGGATAGTTAACTTCTTCTGTAAATATACACATACAATATGGGGCTGCCAGGGCTGTCAGATTGCTTTACAAAAGAAAGAACTGTTTTCCCTGTTTACAGTCTGGGGAGGCAGAGAGATGCATTCTCAAAATATCACCAGGCAAGATACCATACAGCAAGTGAGAACTCAGCTTGGACCTGCTATCTCCAAGATCAGAATCACATTAGCAGAAGCAGCTAGGGGAGAAAAAAAAAGTAAGAACAGAAGAAGGTTCACTGTGCTGCTGTTGCAGGAGAAAGAAATCCAATCCTATGGGCCAAGTTTTGAGGAGATGATGATGGTGTGCTGGCAAAAGAGAGAGAAAACTACCAGAGAAATTATCAGCACAGGTGAGATGGAAGTGTCACCCCCACTACGGAAGAACACCCCAAATAGCCCAGATGCAACTTGGTCCTTTTAAAAACTCCCTTCCCAGGGCTGGAGGCTCAGTAATCGTTCCTGTAAATTTTCAGTTTTCAAATCTAGGCAGGAGGTTTGTTTTTCTTGAGCAACATGCCAATGCTATTTCATGCTGTACAGCTTCCAGTATTTCCTTAAGTGCCTTGAGAGGCTTGGCATGAAGGGCACTATGGAAGTGTAGTTTTAACTGATAGCTTCCAACTTCTGCCTTGCAACCTACCTTCAACATGAGGAATTTCAGCAGAAACAGAGGAGCTCCTTTCCCTGCGTGCAAGCAGAACAGTACTTGCTTGGAGCACACGCGTATTTCAGCTGAACGCACAGTGCAAGGTGATCAATGGAACAGCCCAGTCAGGATGGTGACCAACATCTCCTTTAATTCATCGCTACAAATGGCACAACTTTAAAACAAAACCTAATGTTTAGGCATTTAATAATGACTAATTCATGACCACCCCTGGCCAGGCAAACTCCTCCTCTGCTTGCAAACCAAAGTGCTCTATTCCCAGCTGCCACACTGACCTGCAGGTCAGATGCACAGCATCATCAGGAGCAAGGAGCAGGGATAAAGGGAAAGCAATAGAACGCTTTACCCCATTAACACTTGACTTTGAGCACAGAACATAACATTGTTCTTTGTCTGGCATTTTAAAAGATTTTTGAATGGATATCCTAATTAATCTGCACAGGAATTCAGGCAAATTCTTGCTTTAAGTATTTTTAGCTTAAAAATGCAGTGTTGTCAAGCATTTTCTCCCCTTTCTTATTTCACAACATTCTCATGTGTTTGAGGCTACTGTAGAGGGGCAGAAGGCATCTGTAATCCCCGTGATTATAAAACGGCATTAGAATACATAATATCTGGGGGCTCCAGAGGATTATTATTCAATGATGGTCATTTTTCTTGCTTTTCAGCCAGAAGGATCCCCCAACATAACGGTTTTCCCAAAATAGAAGTACAGCTGCCTGTGAGACAGGACAAGGCAAAAACTGTAGCAGTGACTCATCAGGGCAGAGGAGGAAAAGACAGCTCTTATTCACGGGAAGATACTACTGAAGTTCTGCTAAGTAGAATGAATCAGGAATTCACCTTAATAAAAAGGGTCGGTGGATTTTGCTTATCAAAGTTTTGCTGCTGATCCACCGACATAAGACTAATAACAGTAATAACCAAAACAAATCTTCTGAGCATATTTACCTTGCCATTTCTAATGTACCCCGCTTGCCACATCTCAGTGCTAACCCTACCCATTCCAGAGCACCTTTAAGCTGCGTGTCACTATGTCTTATAAACATTAATGAATTAAACCACAGAACAATTTTGAACGGAAAGATAAATATTATTCTCTTTTCATATCATCATTCAAAGTCTCTTGAGAGGTAACAGAAGCTGGATCAATTCTTCATTGCTCAAAAAAATCCCAACCACAACGAACCAAAAAAAAACCTAAGAAAAAAACAAAGCAATGTAATCTATGAAGGACCTGACTGCTCATGCAGCAGCTAAGAAACCACAGTAGTCTCTCTTACCTAGGAGAGTAGAGGAGAATTAGAAGCAGCAATAGATACTTCTGCTAAAACTGAGACGTGAATCACAGAATTTCCTAGATTGGAAAATACCTTTAAGATCATCCAGGCCAATCATTTAACCTAACACTGAGAAGACCTTGACTAAACCACATCCCTCAGCGCTACATCTACACGATTCAAATATCTCCAGGGATGGGGACTCAACCATTTCCCTGCGCAAGCCATCCCGGTGCCTGATAACCCATGACACGCTTCCCAGAAGGGACACAAGCCAGCAGCAGTGTGCAGAGCTGGGGATGGGGTGACTGAGGGACGTGGAGCTCAGTTGCACACAATCACTTAGGAGAGCAACCCAAAGCAGGTGGGTTGATGAGGGAACAAAAAAAAACAAACCTGTCAGGAAATGGCACCTTATTTCCACACACAAATCCACCCACAAACAGGCAAGAAAGGGAAGGCCTTCTCCCTGCTTCTCTCCTTTTGCTTATTTTCCTGTTATTCACAACACCAGTCAAACTGCCAAGCTGACAAGGCCTCCAAACAGTCAACAATTCCCCGGGTGTACAGGCACGCTCCCTGGCAACACCAGCCAAAGGAGGCAGCTGGGACACTGGCCCCTCTTCCACACACAGACCCTCAAACTGTGGTTCCTCCCTCATCAGAGGCAGCTCCTGCACTGACAGTCAGGCTTTTTGAACCAGGGATGGCACCCAACCACCCGAGAGAACAGGCTTGAACACTACCAACACATCTGCTGCCTTGAGTTCTCTGAAAGCATCACCCCAGCCCAACCAACCTACTGGCTTTACACTGAACAATCAAAATCTGCAAAGTTCAAAAATTATCAGGCATTTTAAAAGAGTGGGGCGGTCAGTGTTAAATGTGGGATTTGCTAAAAATTGAATGCATAAAGTTATGTAGAAAGTAACATTTTACTCATCCAGGCTGGGGTATTGCTCTAGATGTGATACAGCACTACTGATATTTGCTTTAGGATTTATTTAACAGTTTGATAGAAATAATCTGGCTTTCAAAGAAGAGCTTGACTCTTCCCTTTGAGAAAACTACTGAGGTTATATATCAGTACTGTATTATTTCCCTGAATCCAGAAGAAAGGGAGGATTCAGTTTCATAAGAAATAAAATCAAGAGACTAAACTTTCAAGTATTTGGGCTTTACTCTCATCTTATGCTGGAATTAATTTTATCACATAGTCATAGATCTCTCACTCCCTATTAACTCCTAAGGGGTAAGAGATAATCTTGAAACTACTACTGAAGAAAGAGTCACCTTAACATCAGTTTTTATCTCTACAGATAAGGAGCTCAGAAGCTGTGCTAAATCACGTGGTACTTAATGCATTTCATTTTAATGGAAAATAATTACTTCCTAAACTAACTTAGATTCAGATGAGTTTGTAGAATACGCTTAGAAAAGAAGGGGAGGAAAAAAACCCACAATCTTGTGTATACTGCATATAGCTGCTTGGAGTTTCCATCTGGGCACTTGGACCTTTCAGCTGCTCTGTTCCTATCAGAATCACCACTCATCCCCAAATCCTACCCATATACATCTTTGCAACTACACAGCAGATTCCACTGCACACATTTAATTAAACCTGATGAAAGCAAGTCTCTTATCAAAGAGAAAGGGTCCCACTTATCAAGCAAACAAGTATCTGAAGAAGTCCGTGTGTATATAGACATTAGAAATACCCAATTTGGGATGAAGGCTCTAATTCTTTCATTTACTGAGCTGCCTTGATCACGGTGTACCACTAATCATCTAAAATGGAAGAAAAACCCAACTGCAAAACAAAACTCAACAGGATCTGAAGTTAGATCGCTTCATTTTGAAAAAGAGTCATTTAAAATAAAATAAATTGCAGCAATAAACAGTGAGGTGTATTCAACTGCCAGACCCACACATTAGGAAACACAACCTGACACCTAATTGTAAAAACAATCTGTTTCTTGCCTAGTGCAAAACATCAATGGACTATCTGGTGTCATCCAGTAACTGAGGTGGGGAGGGGGAAGAATCACATGCATGCAGTGTTTACACACAAGTGATGTTGTGGACCAAAGAAATTAAAAGTACATCTAGAGAACCCACACTGTGTTCTTTTAAAACATCTGTGGCTTGTGTTGCTGTTCTATTGAATAAATCATTAGGCCATTTCCTTTTTAAACAGAAAAAAAAAAAATATTGTCATCTTCAACCTCTTTTGACATGCTGGCCTATTTTTAGTGTTGAGAAAGATTCTGTCCTCCAAAATTCAGTGTAGAAAAACATTGTCAAACACATCTTCAAAGAAATGTTATTTGATAAGAGTTACTGCGCACACACACCCCCCCAAACGCTCATACAGATAATTCAAAATTACCTCAAAATCGGATTAAAAACACTCAGATAAACCTGCCTTTGCTGACTAGTATTTTTCCTAACTGTCAATCTGTTCATTTAGTTTTAAATTTGAGTTCTGAAGTAATGGGAATTCTACCATCGACCAGTGAAAAATAACCCACACACAATGAAATTCCAAGTTTTCCACCTTCATTAGTTAAATGCCACCGGTACCACTACATCATTTTTAACCGTTCCCTCATCTCGTGTTAGTGCTTCAGCTCAGGGTTACACTGGTTGTCACACAATTTATGTAACTTCAGCACTGGTGTGCAAATGAGCTTTTGGATGCCAGCCACAGAGAAGCCCCCAGCACACAAACTATGAAGTCTTGATCTTTATTAAATACCCTCAAATCAATGTCATAAGCAATGATACCCAGGTACAGGATTGGAGGCAGGAAGGGATTTCTTCTGTCTACTTTTTCCCTAATGTTTTTAGCTTTGTACACTGCACCTTTTGGGTTTATTTGGGGGTTTTGGTGTGGGTTTGTTTTGGTTTTTTTACTCACAAAATAACACAATTAAATGGTAGCAGTTCTGGGACTGAAGTCTAAGGAAATTAATATTAGATCAGTCAAATACCAGAGGAAGACTCAGTAAGCAGGAAGGTCTTGTGAAGTCTCCCCTTCTGTTTACTTCTCCCTGGGAAGGTATTATAACCCTTAACAAAACAGCTAAATCACTTCCCTTTCACCACAGACTTTCGTCTTCTGTTACCCCTGCGTGCGCAGACCACCGGCATCCTTACAGCATGCAAAATTACATCATAAGCTCCAGAGAATTTCATTTGGCTACAGAAATTTGAGCATTTCTAAGAAAGCAGATTTCCTTCCACTGGTCTCCAAGAGATTCACCCATAAAAACACACAAGCTGTCGAACGGCGGGGGGGGTGCAGCCTGTAGCTGACACCAAGAGCACTCTTGTAACAGCTTCAGCCCCTTTCTACTGTCTTTCATCTGGTTTAGCTCCTTGTTGCTGGTGTATGAAGTGGAAAGAGCTCTGAAAACACCGCTGAGGAGCCCTGAAGAGGAAGGAGAGCGCTCTTGGGCTCCTCGCTCCCAGCAACACCTGTGAACTGTTGAGTTTAATTAGCCCACAGCTGGCACCGAGGCTGTGCAGGGAACGGCAGATTTATTATCCCACTGCCAGGCCCTACATTGTCTCTTCCACAGCTGTTTTTTTCTTTTTTTTCTCCCCAGTTTGTGATAAAGGACACACAAAGAGTGAGTGGGATTGTTTAAGTAACATGGAGATCCCTTCTCAGAAAGGGTGCCAGGCATGGTAACACTTGGACGATGCCCTCGGGAGGGAAATGCCTGTGGCAGCAGCCAAGAGCTCCTCAGCAGCGGGCAGAGCGAGCTGACAGCGAGCTGTGCACCCCTGGCTATTCACTGAGGCAAAATTTACTACCAAATCCATGACCTACACCTGCAGAGCAACTAAGAGCCCAAACGTTTGTTTCAGTCATCCCTTACACTTTTTGTTACTCCTCAGGACTCCACCAGGCAACTTTACAAGCATCCTAAAACAGAGCTAAGAGGTGGGAACAGCCTCTGCCACCACTTTATTCTGCCATCTACAATACACAGTGACTTTCCCCAGAGCTAGCTGGTTTAGCACTGATTATTTCACCAATATCACACATACATTTATTTTGATTAGTGACAGTGAATTACAATTGTTCATCCTCAAATACCTCCATCTCCCCTGCCTAAATTAATGGCTGCGCTCCTGTGTGCTACCAGTTTTCTCCTCTGCTCCATCACTCATCCTCATATTCACTAGGTAGAGTTTTTAAGAGAGAAATGAAAATGTACCTCCCTATTATGCAGAGGCCAGGGAGAGACAACTCTGATCACCTGAGGCCTCAACCATACCCACCACATCCATGTACAGTCCCCAGGGCTGCCCAGTGTCCTGCTTCACAGCAGCAGGCTCATGCTCTGGGTTTCAAAGTCCTGGCATTCTCACAGAAAGCAGATGCAATTTGGAGGCTTTTATCTTCCAACAAGTATTCTCCTACCTTGTGCTAAATTCAAATTATCTCACAGAAACAATGGCCTACTTAAACCACAATATGCAAAATAATTATCATCCTGACATCATCTTTACTGACAGTAGCTCGTCTCCACAGCCAGAGTATGAGATGCTTCTCAAGTTGATCGGACTTCATTCTGCCATCACCTTGACACTGCCAAGTCAGTTGTGCTGACATTTCTTCAAGTTGACATTGGAAAGCCTTCAGTAAATCTGTACTGACAGTTTAAATTCTTCCCCTTCCTCCCCCCCCCAATTTTCCTCCTGTCATGTCATCTCCATAAAATTGCCCTGCCCTTGTTTCACTTCATTTTGACATCCTATTGTTATCTTCGTGGATCCTCTTTAGCACAGCGCGCTCCTGTCACAAAGGCACAACATCTCCAAAGACCTGACATGGGAGCACCTGAGAAGTGCATTGGGAGTCTCATTAAAATGAATTAAATGTCTGTGCTGCTACCTCTACCCCTTCGCAGCAAGTTACTTCTCAAACTACAGCGCTAATAAAGCGCTTGAGGTTGTGAGTAATTTGCACATCCCAGATCTGTTTGAGTTTGAACTCCCGAGGGGGCCACACAGACCGGGCGGGGGGAAGAGCAGGGACTAGACACACAACTGTTCAGTTTGAAGCTGGACAGTTTTTTAAGCTCTCTAATATCAAAGTTTAGTAACCACAAAAACTTCACACAATAAAAGTCTTGAAAACAGAGCAAACCACACACTGCAGCAAGCCCCTAATTCAGGCCAGGTCAGCCAAGGCCAGGCTCTGCCCAGCACCGGAGATGAAAAGGGATTTAAACAGAAACAAACACGAAGTTACTACATCAACACTTGTTACTCACGTGTTCAGCTTCAGGGATGTCCTTGACTACCTTTCCAAACCTCAACAGAACGGCTCTAACAAAAAGCTTCATTTTGCATCATCAGGACCGCAGAGATGATTATGATCTCATAACCACACAGGCCCACATCCCTCCTGGATTCAACCCTTCTCTCAAAGGAACTTTCTTTCTGCCTTTTACAGACACAGATTTTGTGCTAGAGAAGATTAAGATCTAGGGGTATCTCTGGAGCCTCATGGGACTCCCCCGTCCAAGCCCCACATGCAGGGGCCCCACAGGCGGGGGGGTTCCCCAGCCCTGCTCCCCTAAGGGTCCCATGACACCCCTGGAGGTACAGCCCTCCCTGGGGAGCACCCCCCACCTCACCCCAATGCCGGGTGGAATACCTGGGTGCTGCCACACTCCCGGCCAGCCCACATTGGAAGAGATGAGGC
>JANHFX010000482.1:70118-124433 GCA_027560015.1 Chloroceryle amazona | reverse complement strand
CCCCAATGCCGGTTGAAAGACCTGGGTGCTGCCCCACCCCCAGCCAGCCCACATTTGAAGAGATGAGGCCTCATCCCAGGGCCCAGCACTGCCCCGACCTCTGTTAGCCCGGCCCAGCTGCCCTCATTAGCAGGATCCATTACCCTCATTAGCAGGGCCCAGCCCCTCATTAGCAGGGCAGGGAGCCCCGAACGCCAAGGAGCGCCCTGGGCCCCGCAGGCCCAGCCTTGGGGAGCCTCTGGCAAAGGGGACGCGTGTTCAGGGACTCATTTCATGCTGTATAATTAACAGGCTTTAAAATCTATTTTATGGGGGTACCTCAGACCTCGTGATCGCTTCACGAGACGGTGACAAGGCGTATTTATGCTTGGCAGGGCTGGGAAAGCGGGGGAATAGCCCAGTGCAACTGAAAGGGAGCTAAAACCCATCTATGCTTTTATGGACTCTAACAGATTTTATGCTACTATAATTTACACAGAATTTAAAATTAAGCTATACATACATGGACTCTTTCCCACAGTTCAGTTATATATTTTGAGATGTAAAGAGATACATGCTCTAAAAGTGCAATTACGCTGTCCAGGCAATTAAAAAGCACGTCGTTTTATCTGTATGGGATTCCGTGCAGCATTTTTTTTATGGGCAGATGATACTTTCTGACACCAGATATTTTGTCTTTGCTTATTGATCCATAGCTTTTTGAGCTGTAAAAGACACCTACAACCCAGGGAAGTCACCAGGGCCAGACCAAGAGCCTGCACCAATCCTGTGCGTTCAAACACTGATCTGAATTTCATATACACCAAAATCCAGACCAACAAAATGAAGTCTGTGTGCTCCTAACTTTAAAATAAACAACAGGGGAAAAGAATAAAAATATCCCTCCAGCTATTCTCTAAATCCTAAATCCGCAGTATACAGTTTCCTCAGAAAACAAAGCCAGACTTGAAGGGAAAAAAATAAAATAAAAAATAAAAAGAAATTAAATCCAAACCAAGGAGCAATAAATCTGGTGTCAGAGATATCTATTAGTCAACTTCTGCTACATGTATTTTATGAATGCAACATACAGCTACACATTTCTCCAAAAGTACATCTGCAAGAAATGCATCATTGCTCTATTTTCTTTAAAAAGCTCACATAACCTGCTCCTGCCTCTTGCCACCGCCGTGCGTCTGCCCTCCCGCTCCCAACAGATGCTATGGATGCTTGCCTCACAGGTCTGAAACAGATTCAGCTAGTTTAAAAATATAATGTAATTAAAGAAAAATAAATACATCAGTAAAACCTGCCCACGTGGATAACTGTACACCACAACAAGTGAGCTCCCATCAGGCAGGGTTAGTCCCATATATTCACGGAAATAAATTGCAACAAGCTGTATAGCATAACCATCTATAGGCAGTTGAAAATCATTAGATTCTGCATAGATAAGCTCTAATTGAGTACGTCTGTTTAGGTGAAGCAATTAACCCGTGTGTGTGCTGTGTTGCGAGCAGCCCTGGAAGACTTTACACATTTCAGCTCAGGGCACCTCTTTGTTTGACCTCCCGCATCCGCCGTGTTTGGCTGCGAGGCCTCAGAGAGATGCTGACTGAGAACGGATGACTGCACAGTCAATAACCGAGGAAATCTCTGATGCAACTATATTAGGGATGCCATTACTACACATTTTTTGATCAACAATACATCAGTAGAACATTTTGCTACCGTTGCTAACTCTCTGCTGTGGTTCAGAAACAAATGCTTTAGGACATGTATTACCACTCTCCCACTGAGTATACAAGAGACACCACTACTGTACCCTCTATGGAATATGACTGTCAGCAATTAAAATGAATACTGAAAAGCCGGAACACGGTTTGTGATGTGTTTTCCTGGCTTTTCTGAAACATTTGTTCACCAGATTTGCTAACCCTCCAAATGTAAGCATACATGAGAGGTCTTGTGCTAATCCAGGGAATTAGCAAGGTATTGCTCCAACAGATTGCAAGACAACAGTGCTCTGTTTCATACAAATGGGCTTGGTACACTCTAGGAACAACTCTCCCATTCTTCCTAAAATCTAGAAAAATATCAGGTGATCAAAAATAAAACAACAAAAAGAAAGATTTATGCCTTCAACCTTTTGAAACAAAAGCTTCTGGATTAGTATTTTTTTTCCTCTCTTCCTTCTGAACTCAACCTGCAAAGACATAACCCTACAATGCAAGAAAATAAGGTTTAAACACATCTTAAATAAAACAGCCCAGTTGCTATCACATTGTGATTATCAGCACTGCCGCCAACAACCCACACTGGAGCCCGAGTCACTTTGAACACCATAAATTCCCAGACGCCTGAAAGAACACACACCTTCATCTATCTCCCAAGCCCTCCAAGGTCAGGGGAAGACTCTTACTTTGCTGCATACCCAAAACTAAAATGTTCAGTGCAAATAAATTAATACATAAATAAAGTAGCAATATACTCTGATTTTCTGAATAATTCAAGTTTCATTCTCGACAGTGACAGCAATACAGAGGAGATTGCCATTTTGGGGATGCTGAGACAACCCAGTAGTGGTGACAAAGAGTTTATGATCTATATGATAATCCCTACAAGGTGGGGTCCAGTTGATGAATTGCTCCTTTCCGGGCAGAACTATTTGGGGTTCAGATGTTTACAGCAGAATTTCTATTCCATATGAAGCATCACCACTACATTTTTCATAGCCCTTAACAGATGCATTAATACAATACACACTTCTATAATTTGTCCTTTCTTGAAAAAAAAGAAAAAAACCCAAACCAGAGCAAAATTCCCATCAGCTTTCCATACATACATGGGGACAGATGCATGGCTTGTGCACACACATAAACATAAGGAGTTTCTTTCCAAATGTGGGCACACATGCAACATATACATTTTTAAAGCGAGGTGTCAATTTTTATCACACAAAAAAATTTATAGATCAATTAATAGCAAGAGGCCTTTTTCTGCAGAAGGGAACAGCGTGCTGATTAGGAACATTTATAACCCCTCCACTTGCAACTCTCAATATTGACAATACAGTCACACTGAAAGCTTGACCCAGCAATTGAGTCAATGAAGTAGCCCCATGAGCCCTTTCATGTTACAGAGTTTGAGACGCGCATCTTACAGCGGCATAGAGACACTTTACCAAGCAGTGCCCCAGAAACTATTTAAAAAAAAAAAAAAAAAAAAATCAACAAGAGAAAGCAGCCCTGCAGTCATGAAAATCTGACATAGTCATGTATTTCCACCCTTGCTCAACATATAAAACTGGAAGGCAACCTTGAGAACCCTTTAGCATGTGGAAAAACAAGGAGAACTTGCACCCCACCAATATAAGATATGGAGAGCTTCCAAAAACATCTGATCTGCTTTCCCCAGAAATTTTTTCTACACAAATCCAGTGATACTGCTCCTAATCCTGCTGTTGACAACAATATTAAATTAGCTGTGAGTGCCTGGTTCGTCCTGCAGATCCAGCACGATGGCACCAGTCCCCTGGGCAGCAACCAGAGCTGGTTGCTCTCTGGTCCAGCCGTACAGCTGCACGGCAGGTTAGTGGTGCAGACACCCACGTCCATGCACTCTTTTGTTTTTCTCTTCAGGGCTCATTATCATTAATTATGATTTACAAACCAGAAAGAATCCATGCAAACTAAATTCACAGAGCTCCCAAACCAGCCCACAATGCCAGTGTCCAGGCACAAGCTACACGTTAAGGCCATCTGCCTAAACACACGGAAGACGTAACACAAAGGCCAGTCTGCATGCCCATTGTTATGGCACTGACATCTCCAAAGCTCTTCTCTTAGAGCTGACTTTTGCCAGGACTTGCTTATAGTACTTTGCTCATCTCCAGTGGCCTTTCCTACCTGATGTAACTAGCTTACCTTCTGAATCATCACCATCTCTGCTAACTAGGTTGGGAAACAGCTAGTCACAAATCCCTTTTTCTAACCTCTGCTGAGTACTGCCATTAACTAATAAGAAAGCAGGGCTGGAAAGTGGTTCAGTATGCTGTTCACATAAGGCTAGTTTTTGCTGAAAGAGCAGCAAAATAAAGCCCTTAAAAAAAACTGTCTCTCATAGCTTCTACCTTCACTCAGCTTCAATAAGCCAGCAACAGTATCACATGCCCAGACACTGTATCACTGAGATCACTGGGGCTTGGGGCTTGAGCAAGGCAGGAATTTAGCCAGCACCTATTTAATTCCAAATTTATTTAATATCTCTATACCCCCTCGACAAATAAGCTTTACAACATTACGAGTTAAGCAAGCCAGGCACTAGCGAAATATTTTTAAAAAATCCTTAAATCTAATAGAAGATTACTGCACCCAACTGGAGAAACAATTTTAAGCCTAAATTTGGCAAGACACATTAGTTTTATATTGAGCTAATTACTTCCAAGTGTCCAGGAAACACAATTCAGTAATTACAGCTGTATTAGCTGGATGCAAAGTAAGCAAGAGGCAGAGCTTATTTACCACCGAGCCCGTGAGTCACCCTGGACATCCAACGCAACCTGGCCCTGCTTCACAAACAGACTTTGAAGACTGATCCAAACGCCAGAACCAAAGGTGCTCAACACAACCCTGGTTGACAAGGTAAAGGACCTGAAGGTTTGCGAATACTGACATGTGGGTATGGCCTCAAAACTCAAGGTGAAGACCAGGTTTTTGAGAGCGCTGAAGTCTCCTTTTCTACCACTAACACACAGGCTTGGTTTTCCAAAACGCTGTCCCCAGTGCCCACTGGTGTGACCCTTCTGGCCGCGTGGACCTAGGAGCCAAACACCAGGTGAAGGCACAGGCCTTCAAATGCTTCTGCATAGCTGAGGGGAGAACACCTCTCACTGATCACTGCTCAAACACTTCAACTTTAGAAAACACCGTGCTTCAGTATTACCAAACCCAATTCAGAGGGATGTGTGGAAGTGAAATGACGTGACAAAGCTGGCTCAGTGAGCTAGTCAAAAAGCCCCCAGAGAAGGGGCTGAGCCAGCCTTCACCGCAAGCACAGCTCCAATCCCTAAGAGCTTCCAGACCATCCCCACGCTCTGCCATCTCACAGGATGTGTTCAAGGCACAATTTTTACAAGACACTTTCCTACTGGCTGAAAACAGAGCTCACACTAAATTAAATGAAGTTAAATCCTATCATCTGTATACCCCACAGGAAAGATATTCCATCACAGTTGTCAAGAGAAAACCCATAAGCCAAGCAGCAGGCAAAATAACCTCTGCTCCCCATCACGCTGCTCAGCTTACAGCAGAAATGGATTTGATAATGCAACGAGGGAAAAATACGTCATGGGACAACATTTCCAGTTCAGTGTTCTCCACCCCCACATTTTCCACAATAATTAATAACCAAAGCTGTTAATGTTTAAATGATCCACGTTCTCTAGTGCAGCCAGCAATGCTTCAAGAGGCTTTCCACTGGGGCTAGCACTATTAACTGTGCGGATGCCTCAGGACACATACTGCTTAATGGAGAAAAGGACACTTCTGTACAGTCTCCAAACATTTAGGAACTATCTTTTAAATCTGAACCGGCTTAACAGAGCATTTAGGATTCCCAAGGTTTACATAAATGTCCATGTTTTACTCAAGGGTTAAAGGAGTAAAATGGTTTTCCAGACTCTCAAGTGCTGATAGATATTATCTATTGCTCTTCACCATTCCAACAGTTCCCTTCCAGGCCAGGGCCCAACCTCCTTCCAGGCTTTGCAGCAAACTGTTATCCAGGGAGAGAAGGCAAGGACCAGCCAGCCCCAGGGAAGCTGAGCAACAGGAATGGGGAAGCTTCCTCTAGCTTCAGACAGCCCTAGGAACTAAATCACTCCCAAACACGGCTCCAGGACTCTGGGGTTTGTTTATTTGCTTAAGTCTTTTGGAACCTTTGCAGTTACCAACACACTTGTCAGCACTTCAGACAACGGAGAATATTTTAGCATGGAATTATAATCATGATAATCACCAGGTTTTCCTGCCCTGCTGTCTCCAACCCCTCCCTGCCACTCCTCCATCCTAGGATTAATACAGACGAAAGAAGCTTTTAAGACCAAAGCAATTTCTCAGTTTCTTTTTTTTTTTTTAAGCCTAATTTTCAAAGAGCAAGGGGTACAGAAGTTCACCCTGCCCCTGTGTGTTTGCCCGTCTGTCCTTCTAATAACTTTTGAAACCCACTAATTTCAAGGAAATTTGACAGCAGGGCAGAGGTCTCAACAATACCAAGTTCCCATAAGTTCAGTGAGGAGATTGCAGCCGCGTAGCGAAGAGGCGCCTGGCTTCTCTCACCTCCCACAGCGGGGAAGGCTGGCGTGTTAGCTCACACCTCATTAGACAGCACAAACCCACAGAGGAAATCAATTATGAGATAAAAGTCCATCGGAAACCAGCCTTCAATCATCCTGCTGCTCATGCAACTACTTGATTCTTAATTCTTCTGACAGCCTGATAACAAGGGCTGCCATGGCCCCTCCTTGGGCAGCAGAAGAGTAAATACATCAAGACCCACAAAAGACAACCTTGTCTCCTGCACCACTGCATGCTTGACTGTGACCTTGCATCAAGGGGGAGCAAGGGCAAAGCATCAGTAAGATGGTCACCAGGTACCAACAAGAACACCTGGACTTGAAAGATTTGTTTTATAACTGGATGGACTTAGAGCCACACCATCAATTGTAAACACAAAGGAAAATATGAATGTTTCCCCCACCAAGCAAAGTTCAACCCACCCAAAGCAATCATTTGGAGACCGATTATTTCCTGGATGTTTTGGTCTGTCACTCCTTTTCTTTATTGCTTCAGATGCCAGGGACATAGGTAAGATCAATACTTACATTTGCACTCCAGGGCTTTGCAGTACTAGATCCAGACACTGCAGTGTGCCCACTGCACGGCCAGGCACACAGCTGAGGGATGGGTTTCCTCGATCTCACCACACATGAGGTGAGCCCCTACTTGGACATGACAGATTTCTCTAAACAGCTCGACAACCAGCAGTATCAGCTACACTTACCAGAAAGGTTTAAAACAAACCAAAAACCAACAAAAAGCAAAATAACCTTAAGTGCCTTTCTAACAGCTGGGCTCTTTCTTTTTCCACTTAGGGACTCGGTTCTTTAAAACAGAGGCTTCATTCTTCAATATAAGACTTCAAATACATGGAAAATTTGAACCAGACCTATCACGCCAGGCTACAGTTTCCAGCAGGATGGTTTAATGGGATCTTTGAAGTCCTTCAAAATTTTTCATTCCTACCATTCCTTTCTCTTCATGGTTCCTCTTTATGGACAGATGCATGGGAAATGGTGTAAAACTGGGTCCACAACAATCAGTCAAATCTCTCTGAGTATGTCACTTGTTCTGTGTCTTACCTGCAAGACTGCACATTGATTTCTTTCTGTATTTTCTAGTAGACCTTGCGGTTCAAACAGACAAATCCACACTAGCATGCTGTACCACTAAGAAATACAGCTGCAGATGAGAAGGACTGAGTTCTTACCGAGGCTGTCTGGCCAAGCGTGGGCCGTGCATCTCCACAGCTTAGACCTAGGTTAGGTCTGTCTATAGAAGCTGTGGAGACAACAGTGACTGCTGTTAGCTCTTTCTGTGGAGCAGCTAAGAATGCACCTCCCCAGAAAGATAATAATTGGCAGGTAAAATCCGGCAAAAGCCCTCTCTAGAAGAGGAGGCAGGAAAGTTCTCTGGCCAGCCAGCAATATTTGCCTCCACTCCCACTTCCCAGCTTCTCCAGGATCAGAGATCTTTCAGGCTGCATGCCTGAAACCATCCCTTTCCCAACTTTCAACTCAAATTTTTAGGAACAAAAAAAGACCCTTCTAGAAGCGCAATAGGAAACAACCAAGTTTCAGGCAGATGAACATACAGTTTGTGAAACTCAGGATACCAGGAGCATGAATCCTAAGTTGTGGCTTTCTCTACCCAGATTCACAGTTCGCAGCTGTCCCACTAAAACACATAAATGTCATCATCAGAAAAGGTCTCATGAATAAGCGCTACTGCAGTGGAAGAGTCTTATTTATAAATATACCTATAATATACCCTAAATAATGCAATTTATGCACAACAATTACTATGAGCTCAATTCTTCTGCTTTTCAACCCAGTGAAGGCATCAGAATTGGGCCGTCAGTTACATACAGAGAAGCCCGAGGAATTGCTCATGCTTAAATAGCGGAGATTCTGCCTACCTGAAGGCAACCTGCACATCCTCAGCACAAGATGACATTTGGATTAAGAAATGGCTACATCTCTAAGAGTACTCTGCCTTAGTAAATCAGAGTCGGATTCTTAATCTTACAATGGCATTTTTCTAGGGATCAATATGTACTCACACCAAAGAACACGTTCAAGTGTCTGGGGCACGGCTGGGAAGGGAGAATAATGTAATTCGGGTTGGGAGGAGCAGGAGCTGAACACCATAATACAGGTGGAGAATCTGAAGCTGAAATACATTAGAGTCTTAAGAAATCTGCTCATATAACTGGTAGTACAAATTGGCTTTAAGAGACATCTCAGCTGGCACATGTATTCCCCACTGAACAGTGATACCTATTCAAATGATCAAAACCTGTCAGTTCTTAAATTCAGAAGAAATCCCAGACCTCAGAAAGAGGCAAATGAAAAAAAAAAAAAAGGGAACAAAAAAGAAAAAAAGGAAAAAAGTTCAAAAGCAGAAAGGCAGCAAATGTTACTCTCAGGACCAATAGCTCTGATATGCCTCCAGCTTGCTAACAGCATTCTAATGCCACAGGCATGTTACTTTCCTTTGCCCTCATATTTTACTTCTGCAAAGCCCTGTCCTAATAACTGATTACAAAATACCAAACAAGCTGTAGTGTTATCTTGCTAGCTGGTGAAATATTTAGGTCCATTTCAGTGCCACACAAAAATGAGTCAGAAGATACGGGCTATAGCAGGCAGAAATGGGAATTTTGCATCCAGAGACAGGAATATACTATTGAGACCCATTCTTCACTCCCAGAAAGTGCGAATGCTCTCACCAAATCAATGCAAAACAGCGTTCCGTTGCGACAGGATAGAACAGCCCCTTCCCATTGCATGTGGAAATAACCACTGCTCCACAACTGCCTTCACAGCGGAGGAGGAAGCCAAGTGCCAGCTCCCATCCCCTGGCCAGGCTCACTCGAAGAACTGCTCTCTGGTACAGAAATGAATGCTCTGCAGAGATGACACGTTTCTAAAGCAGAGACTTGGTAAGGCAGCGAGCGGCAATTATGGTCCTTCCCTGTCTGTGGCCAGTTGGCCTGCTGCACTTCAAAGGACTGAGGTGGGCAGAGGACACTGCATCTGCTGGAGAGGGCCACTGGTTGGCAGCCACCTCTCTGACATGCTGCAGGACACGGGCGTGCTCAGCACAGCCTTTGAAAGCCCTTTTAAGCAATTGCTAAGGGCACAGATATATCCTGAGGTCAACACTGGCTTCTGGCAGCCCACACCCAGACAGAAGAACTTGACTGCACTAAGGAAACCCTAACCGCCCTGCTGCAGTGGGATGTCCCTTCAGAAATCACTGCCTTGATACCAGGGCAGAAAATGCAAGGACTGGATTCTCAGTAGCAAGGAAAAAACCACCATGCATGGAAGCAAACTGTCTACAATACAGGTTATTTACATGCATACATTGTAATGTCACCCTTCCAACCCCTACAGTTTGATTTTTCAGGAATACACTGAACGGTTTTATAAAACCGCCCAATTATTTTTTTAGGACCACTGTCCACTTCAAAAAACAGAATCCACATTTTCAGAGCACTAACATACCCAAACTTGCTCCAGCATTTCCTAAGGGCATTCAGAGAAGCAGAAGACACCAAACAGTCCAGCAGCAACACCAGTGGTACACGTAATTCAGTCCATGAGCTTCACGGTCCTTCCCCGCTGCCCTCTCTGAGCTCATAGCACCTAAGCATATATGTGGAGGGGCAACAACCCACAAAGACAATTTTCAAAACACAGAAGCAAACCAAGCTTCTTCCCCACCGAAAGGAGAACAACAATGAAAACGCAGATGTGGCCCTAAATCATTGTTTGCTTCCAGAACGCAAAATGTTCTCCGGGTTTGGCAGTAAGGATCTAAGAGAACCTTCAGACACCAGTTCTTGAAAGATTTCCAGTCCAACAGCTCATGTCTGGATAAGCATCCGAATCAAATACAGGCACCAAAGCAGAGCGCGACAGACCCACGAGAGTATCTTCCTTTACAAACTGCTGTGGAAATGCACGTGTGCAAAATTTCCCCATCTGAAGCCCCATGTCTGCAGCAGCTGCACAACTGAAATCATCACCAATTCACAGGCTACTGTCCAACTGAAATCATCACCAATTTACAGGCTACTGTCCTTTCAGCAAAGTCCTCTCTGGTCCTTATGTGAGATAGATAGTTAAGTCTGACTTTAGTCGCATCATGCTTGCCAAGACCTGTGAATTGGGAATTAATAGCTCCCACTGCTACCACACTGCAGCCAGTTTTACTGCGTTCACTCCAGCAAGTTTCAATGCACAGAGGTCAGATGCAATTTTAATGAGCACCTCTACTGTTCTATTTATTTTAATACTTTCATTGCCCCATCAAATTTATAATAATTAAGCATATTATAATTACAGTGAATTAAGCAGAGGCTCCTTAAATATTCCCCATTATTTTCTAATCTGTTAAAATTAATAAAATTGATTGTAAAATCTAATATCTGGTGTATAGTAATGTCTGCTCTCATCATTACACAAAGGTCTACTTAGGTCACGGCCAACTACAAAGATTTCAGCACTACCAGAAGGTCTATAATAATCCATTTTCTTTACTGATCTTCTGATACATAGATCCCTTCCATGGAGTACCATTTAATGCCTTGATTTTCCAGGCTTCTTCCAGAGCCAGCAGCAAGCCTGGCTGGAGAGGGCTGTTGATGTGTGGCACAGGGTACAAGCAAATCCACACCTCCTATATGACAGCAGCTCTCCACTGTGGACAAGCCCTGTCTGCTCTAACTGCGCAGAAAGCGGGTTAAGATGGGATCCACCCCAGCTGCTCACCTCAGCACACAGTGGTCTGCTTTCATTTCCAGTCTAGATTCCCCACTTGCTATCAGGGAGGAGTAATTTCCTAGAAATGCAGCACTTTCCCCACTAGATCAGACTCTGGTTGCCCTGCAGTCTCTTAAACTCCTCACTTTCCATCAGCTACAGATTTTGTGCTTTCACACTGCCCAGCCATCTCCACTTAAGCCCTGGCAGGTCTGCTGCTTTACAGCCTGGGTGTTTCCTTATCAATTATATCTCTTCAGGTGATAAAAGCATCAGAAAATTACCCCAGAAGACCTCCATTCTCCTCAAGAGCAAAGAGGAGCCAGTGGAATCACAAAAGTAATACAGTTTTCGGTGTCAGTACATTGCCTTGTGGAACTTCTTGCCACAGGGTCCGACCAGGGCAGACAGTCTGACAACCGCTATTTTCAGTGAATGACAAAGAATGGTACTTCCAGCTGTAAGAACCAGGCTGAACATCACAAGATAATAAACTCATCAGCACTCCCAATCATCTGGTGACTTTCTGCAGACAGTAGAAATCTTCTGATTGGTTTATAGTGGTAGACACACTGGTATCTGTACAGCTCAACTCAGAACTCAACAAGGGTCGGAAAATGGAGTTGGAACAAATATGACCCACGTGGGCTAGTCTTGCATTTTCTTTTTCTATTACGGGGCTACTTTTGGAAAGAAGGACCTAGAAAATGAACTGCCAAGTAAAATAATGCAGTTTTCTCTGGGAAACCAGAGCTACAAGGTGAGGACTCGTGTCCCTGACGCTGCCCAGGCAGAACATACCTCGAAAGGGGAGTTGTCACTGACTGCAGAGCTGCTGCATCGAGGTCTTCAAAAGAATGAAAAGGCCATCTATAAAACATCACCTAAAGCCCAAGAATTTCTGAAAAGCTTCAAGATGGAGCTAACAAGAACTCTCTTCCCGTTGAATTTCCCCAGAAGGAGCTTTGCTTATTAATTATACAAACCAAAACTGACTTACTAAACTTTGTGACCAAGTGGACACAGAGCTAGGCAGTACTCGCTGCACTAAATTTTCCTTTGTTACTCTGCACATGCAGTTTGGTGTCCTTCGCTGTTTTTTCATTTGGCAGGTTCTGGAGGTGGTTTGGCCAGTAAATTCCACCAGCCAGGGGGAGGAGAATCCTTTCAGTCTGTGTTTCTGCAGCACCAAACACAGCAGCTCACCAGACCTTATCCAATTCAGGTCTAACTTCTGCAGTGCAAAGCCCAATGTGATCAGGGGCTCTGCTAAACCACCTGCTTTTCCTAAGCATTTGAAGGCACTGGAGCGAAAAGCTTGATATGTCTGGTATTACTTCTTAATTTGCATTGCCAGTTAATGGCAGCCACTTTAATTATGACACTATGCAGATTGCAGGCCCTTTTAGCACTTGTCAGGCTGCCTTGCTCCGAGCCTCCGCGCTGCTTCTCTCTTACTGACATTGCTCTCTGCTGAAATGTTCTTTTCTCTGTCAGCTTTGGGGCGCGATTTGAGCTGCTACCCATCGCAATCAATGAGTGTGAACTTTCCCTGTGCCACGGGGCCTCGCCACAAGTGCAGCAGCGTGGGAGGTGGCACTTGTCGGCACTGTCAGCTCCGCTGCAGCCAGCAATCAGCTTGGCTATACTCCTCCCCGAGACGCCCTGCTCCACGGCAAGTCATTTCTCTGGCTGAATCCCCTGCTCCCCGCAGGAGAGAAAGAAAAAAACAGAAGTTACATCACAGGAATCTCACAGGGAAGGCGGGCGATCTGCTTACTCAGAGCAAGCTTTTTATTTTTAGACTCGTTGGAGGAGGCAGCGGGTATATAAATAAAAAGGCTGCTCTCAGTCTGAGTAAGCACAGTGCCTGCATGGCTCGTGTCATCACGATGACTGAACAATTCTCTACCCGATGGACGGAGTGGGAGTCCACAGCAAACGCTCTTTGTGTGCAGCACAGAGGTGGGGAAATTTCTTTGGAAATGCTCTGGCTTCAGAGCTGGACACAGCAAAGCACGTGGCTATGGACACTCATCTCCTGCAGTGTCAGTGCCCATGGTCTTGGTGCTCTCAAGGAAAGAAATCAAACCACTACAGCCGTACACAACAGGATCCCATAAGAGCCTTCATGACTCAGGCATTTTCTATTGCAAAACACATGTTCATGGGGCCTTTGGCAGTCAGGAGCAATAAACTCATCCTTCCAGCCACGATCTATGCTGTCTCTTCACGCAGTGCCCTGACAGTAAGTTCAGAGACAGCCTCCTTTGGAGAAAGCCTGAAAAGTGCTGGTGGACTCTCAAGTTGCTGAGAGGAGGGCAAGGTTTGTACCTTGAAGGATCTAAAATTGACAGCTTAGCTTTTGTTTCATTGTCCTAAGCAAATCTCCAGGATCATTTCTGTTTGCTTGCTGATAAATCCCCTTGCTTCCTCTCTGTAGCAGCAGGTATAGCTGTTCTTCAGCACTTCTCTCAGTTGTGGAGTAATAACTGGGAAGAGCAGTCCGGATTCTAACTAAACACTCACTATTTCAACCACCTTCCAAAAGAACAAATACATAAAGTAGCTGGAAATGTCACCCCTGACTGCAGTTCCATGCAATATACCCTGCTGTTAATCCTGAGCAGACAAACACCAACATTTCCCAGTTACGGGCTCAGACTTATTTTTTTTCCTCTCCCTGTGTTGTTCCTCACCATCCCCTCACCAACTCCATCCTTCCTAGCAGCTCGCCCAGCCGAACAGGCCTTGAAGCAGCACATCTCTGCTTTCCAGCCGAAGGGGCACGGTTCACTGTTTAAACCATTACAGTTCTTCTGAGCCTAATAATATTTCAAAAGCAATAAATAAATTCTTTTCAAAATTAGCAGGCTTAGGAGAATTTGGGATTGTCTGTCGGATTCCCATCAGGCAGGACCATTACAGTGGGTTTTGCACGTCCTGCTGTTGCACCTCGTGGCTGAGCTGCTGCTCTCGGCCGTCCTGCCCTGCAGACATCTGCCAAGGCTCTTGTAAAGTTACTCAATAACTTTTTCCAACATGACAGATTTTTTTTAGCAGCTTTTTATGACACTGGCCAATCCTACTAGCTGCATTTAGTTAATCTGGAAACAAGGAAAAAAAAAAAGGCTTGGGTCTTGCTGCACGTCCAGCAGTCTCCACGGTATGTGTAATTCATACAGCCACAGACGTTTCTCCTTAGCAGGCAGGGCAGTTCTCCATTCTTCATTAACGGGTGTTCGGAGCCCCCATAGATGTACTTACTGTGCACCCTAACACATGCTTCAAATCTAACCACAGTCCTCTCACACAAAGCCTCTCTGACAGGAAGGCTCCAGTTAGGAACTCTTTCAAGGGAATCATTAAGTACATGCATAAATCTTTTTGAGAGTCAAGCCTGCATTTTGAACTCAAGTCACTGATGGTTGAAATCCAAATTTACAGCAGTTCCAAGCTTCCATAAAAGGAAATAAAAAAACCCTGCAATAAAATTAATGATCACTTGTGTTTACATTTCTGTTGGTACATTTCAGCAAGTAAGATTGTAGTCACATAAGCAGAAGTTGGAGACACATTATTCACAGTGCTATCAGCTCAGGGCTGCCTTCCATGCTGTACTTATTTGCTCAGTTCTGCACTTCAGTTTGTAAAATGCTTAGTGTGCACCCCTTACACGGAATCACACCAACAACTGAAGAGGACAGACTGATAAGCAGAGCCAGGGAGAGGCAAGTCACCATCAGATGTGTCACCACTGCCTTGAGACATCCATTCAGTGACTCCAAGCCTGGCTGTGCACATTTCATAGCAGTGAGAAAAGACGGCTGCACCTACACTACCAGGTCAGACAAACACAGCTCCTCTGAAATAAAGCCACGTTCCAAAAGCATCTAATTATCTACACAACTCTTTCTGCTATACTGTTCCCTGACACCATAAAAGAAGGTGGAATTCAAACAAGCTCCGTCCATCTGGGAGTACACTTCATGATTTTTTTTATTACATAGTCTGTTTATCCCACAAGTATTTATCCAGCACCAGGACGAGATTCTGTTTGCACAGATTGCCAACAGATTTGTGTGCCAGAGAAATCGGTGTCCCCTTTTTCTTGTTTCTTGTCCTCCTTTTAAGCTGTCAGTCGTTGTCCCCCAGTCTAAAGCCCCCAGACAAGCTCTCTGCCTCATAGCCATACATGCCCCTGTCAAAATGCAGGGGTGCCGATGGTACTTTGCATACTAACAAGCCTGCTCTCATTAGTGCCATTTCAAACTGCAGGCGAGCTCCTTGACTTTAACTTGGGGAGCACACTCAATGGCCACAAGTTTTATAGTATCTGAACTAGGTTTCCCCCTGAGCAAGGGAGAAGGAGAGGGAAGGATTAATGACTGCTTGCATGAATTATTCAGCACTCTTTGCCGTTCCAGAAGGAAAGACGCCGGGCAGTTGAGAGCAAGAAAGAATATAAATATTCCCTTATTGATTCACAGACTATTTGTTCATTCCACCAACAGTAAAGTACATGAGAAAGAGCAAAGCATTCTATACCTGACATAAATCATTTCTAGTTCTTAAAGCGCCTCTACTCATTTCCCTGCAAATATTAAGGCAAATAGACTAATAGAAGTTAAATCTATTATCATAAACTTTGTTAGAAAGAGGTCCTGACCTCTTGGGGTGGCATACAGACCCTACTAAATATAGCTGAAAATATATCTCGGTTTGGCAGAAATTCATTTTTCACTTCTTACCAACCAGCATCAGAACTAAATTTATGCCTCGGTTAGTTCAAACATTGGACAGAGAATGAGGCAGGGCTGTATGACGAAGATAAAATCCTGGCTTCACTGAAGCTAATGGCAACACGCCCATTGGCTTCCAGGGAGCTCGACAGCTCCTTGAATTGCAGTGAAAACTGAAGAGCTCCTGACTGGGGATGCTGCATGGTGTGCTAGAAGCACCCTGGTGCTCATCGCTCATTCACCACAAAGCGTTCACAACACATGAGGAGAAAGAAAAGGCTTTGATAGAAGACAAGAAATATCTTGTTGGTCGCAGCATTACGTTACCGTTCAGGAAAGACATGCTCTCTGCCTGTCGCAAGCTCCTATGTAAACTTGGGAAGCTCACTTCATGCTTTCTTCCCTGGATTTGTACTTGTAAAATGCTTGCAAAAGACAGTTGCCCTGTGCACAGCAGTGCGGTGATGGTGAGTCACCAAAGTGTGACAACCAATAGAATGAAATGAAATCAGGATGGGGATTAGGTGTTATTGGTGGAATTCATCTCACCTAAGTTTAGCCATGTAAGCAAGCTTCTATTGCCAATGGGGAGTGGGCTCTTCTGAAAGGGTTTGGCTCCCCCTCACCATCAGAGGGGATAAATCACCCTCTGCAAGTCCTTAGCTCCATAGGGATGTCAGCCTTTCAGCAGCTACAGTTAAGTAAGATAAATCCCACCTTAAATAACCAGGACCAAAAGAATGACTTTCTGGTCACCAACCTACAAAATACAAGCAGATGTATTCGAAGCCACTAAAACTGCCTGCTTGGCTGTTGGCTCAGGTCACAGCACCGACTTCCTTGGAGCAAGTCACAAACTTGGCATAGAAACAACAGGATGAGGCCACACAATAAAACTAAACTCATGTCCTGTGTGCAAGCAGCTCAAGTCGAAGAGGAAACCTCAATTTCCCCCTTCTCGCTCTGGATGGCCAGGCTTTATAACCTTAATATTCTTGAAAATGGCAAAGGTGTCTTTATTTTTGTTTCCCCAAGATAATTACTTTTTAAATCACACTTTTAGGATGTGAAAGTTTTTAATGGCATGACCTCTGTTATTAATAGCAACAGAACAGAGAACGTCCTAAAGCAAACCTCCCAAACAGCAATGTTTATCTATTCGAAGGACCAATTAGGCAGGCTCCGGGTTGTAAAACCACTGAACTACTATTTCTAGTTAAATGCAAGAACATTCATTACAACTGTCATTATCTCAAGGAGGTTTGCAGCTAATATCATTGAACTTATAAACCTCTTCTGTGTATATTACAAAAGCCACCTCTCAGCCCTGCACAGCCCGGGCAGCAGCGAGTCCTTGGCACCCCTCCAGCCTCTCCCCAAACCAAGGAAACCCCAGGTGCCTCTGCGCTGTCAGAAGAAAATTTACTAAACTTCCCTGTTTATGATTTTATCTTCCACCTAATTAAAGCTGAAATAATATAATAAGATTTGTGCTCCCTGTTTGAGTCTGATATATTTAATAGCTTTTTCAATATTGGTTTATCCAGCTATGTCAAAATGACAGCCCCACTTAATGTTAATCAGAGGTTGCGTGTGAGCATCAACGTTAAGCTCTGCACAGCTCAATGGAATTATCAGAGTTGCGAGACACCGTCGATATGTTTTGATCTCTGTGTCAAATGAATTTGGTTACTTGTTAATTTTTTCCCTTTATGTTTCACTGCCGTTTAATTGTTTTGTCATCTGCGTGTACGCTGCTCTGTCTAATTGCAATATTGGATGTTTAGGCAAATCAGAGGACACGGTGTGACATTCACTGTCACTGAAGATCAGGTTTTTTCTCCTTACCTGAATACCAGCAGCATGCAGTGTGGATACACCTGGAAAGTTCAGCTCCAAGGAGCTGTTAAAAATAAATAAATTTTTAAAAATTCCTCCTGACAGTTCTCCAACATCACAGCTACCAAAAACAACCAAAGGACTTTAGCATTTTACAGCGAGAATGATCGGAACCTAAACCATAATTTAGTCAGCCTGTGAACTCCGCTATCCGCACAAGTCAGGGGTAGAGGGAAGGAGACCTTGAGTTCTCGTACAGAGCTCAACAAGCCCATCCTGCAACGTTCAAAATGCATAATCAAACAGGAGGGGCTGGACGGAATCTTCCCCTTTCCCAGCACCTCACAATTGCCTGTACTGCCTGTTAGGCAGACCAGTGAATGAAGTGAAGCAACAGCCTTCTAAGTATACTGGTCCTAGAAATACGGGATGACCGACATGAAAAATCCTCTGATGCGCTCCTGCAAGTCATCGTTAAATGCTAATTTCGGGGTCTATTCTATCTGCACCAAAGCAATTCCCATTCTCCACAGACATTAATTATAGCACAATCATTTCCCAAGTGAACCTGTACCACATGAAGCATAAATCCCAAGAGCAGTGTGATGGGGTGACAATAACTTTACCATCTCTAAGTTAAAAATCCTTAACAGACTGACTGTTTGAAATGAGACTGATCTCTTCTGTTGATGTGACACTTCTTAAGGTCACCATGAGAAAGCTAAATCAGGCCTACATTTATCCTCATTTTATCAAAATTCAAGACGTGGAAACAGTTAGAGCTGTTAGCACAATGGAACCAGTCACCCAGCATTCAGCAGTCGGTGCCTGGATGCAAACGTAACCAGCATTTTGAACCCGATACTCCAAATCGGGCCCATGACACAATATATTATAATTTAAGTTAAATGAACTGGCAATAGGAAGCTGAAAACAAAGCAGCTGGAAGACAGTCCTGTTTGATACATGTCACTGTCAGTATCTTTGAGAAGTGTCAGACAAGCCAACACATGGTCTATCCATCATAAGACTCTCTTTGGATTGACTGACAGATTGTACAAAGCACTTGCAGTTAACTTGGGCTTAAAATATCATCAGTGGCTTCTTACACCTTACCTACTACGGTCTGCTTTGTTTAGGCTGGCTTACAGTTCTTCAAAATCAAATATACACTTGCCTCTGATTACCAAATGAAATCCTAATTACGATGGAATATCTGAATGTACCTGAAAAGCCAAACAGGACGGACTAGGGCCACATCAGAAACATATCACCTTGAAAACTTTATAGTTTTATTTATTGCTATAGGTCTGGGAACTAGGATACTTCATAGAATCAGAGAATGGTAGGGATTGGAAGGGACCTCTGGAGATCATCGAGTCCAACCCCGCTGCCAGAGCAGGATCACCCAGGGCAGCCCACACAGGAATTCATCCAGGCAGGTCTTGAAAGTCTCCAGAGAAGGAGACTTTACTTGCTGGGGTAAAAGCACCAGGAATTTTGTCAGGTGGATTTGGGGCTTGCACATTTTCTTCCCTAATTCCAGTAACCAGAACATCCATTGCCTTGACATCTGGTTTCCAAATGTTCGCTGAACACACAAACTAATTTTCCCAAACACTGCAACCCAAACAGCCCTTTCCCTAGCAACCCACTCCAGAGAAAAAAATAATTTTCTGAGTCCAGCAAAATCTATAGCAGAAGAATTGCATTCAGAAAGCTAAGCAGGAGCTGCTGGCTTATTCCTGCACAGGCCCAGGTTTTCAAACAACTTGGTCTTAAAGTGAATTTGGAGTGTCAGGGAATGCCATGAGACCATTCCTGGGAATGACACCAACGACGCGAACAAACAGGACCAGATCTCAGATGAGGAAAAGTAAATTACATTTTAATTGTTCAGCCTCTGTTATGATTTTTCCAAAGTCGTGGTAGGAGGAGGGGAGCTCAATTTGAATCTCCTTTAAAAAGCCTCAACTCTTGGAAAATTTTGAGCACGGACTCTGGGAGATTTGAGTTCAACCACCAATACTCAAACTGGACAGTTCAAAACAAAGAGATAGTTCTAAAAACACCAGCCCCAAGGCTTTACTCTGACAGCTTTGTTCTTCCACACTGCTCAATCAAAGCCAAATCCCTCACTGTTATCAGCAACTCTCACAAGGTTTTGCTGTTTTACTAAATGGCCCTTTAGACTCTCCCTCTACATCATCAAGCAGTATCTCCGAGCCACATTTTGGGATCAGCTCTGCACCACACGCTGCAGCAATACCACCATGAGAATGCCTGGATGTCAAACAAAAAAAAGAAACCCACTGGCTCCCCCAGCTACTGTTGCACAGAACTTTGAAGAAACAAGAGACACCGTGACTCTGTCATGGTTATCAACTGTTTGCTGAATGCAGATAATGTGGTTTGTGCTCCGCAAGATGTGAAGCTCTGCAAGACCGTGGAGCTCTGTACACTCCCATGGCTGAGCACAGTTGTGGACGATATTTCAAGGACTGCTGCAAAGCACACAAATGGGAGGGCTGCTTCAAAGCCAGCACATCTTAACCCTTCCCCATCCCAACTGACAATAAGAACATTTGCCTCAGAAAAATAGGCATTTTTCTCTCCTTAACAAAACAGGAGGCAGCTCCTGTGATGGAACCATAGTTTTACTGGCTGCTAAAGTGGAATCTGCTCAGTGGCATGCTGCATGCAGGGAACAGCATCCTTGGGAATAAAACTGCAACCCACAGAATCACAGAATCATTCTGCTTGGAAGACACCTTTAAAATCATCAAGTCCAACCATTAACCCAGCACTGCCAGGTCACCACTGACCCATGTCCCTCAGCACCACATCTCCACGGCTTTGAAACCCCTCCAGGGATCATGGGGACTTCACCAGTGCCCTGGGCAGCCTGGGCCAGCCCCTGACAACCCTTTCAGGGAAGAAATTTTTCCTAATGCCCAAACTAAACATCCCCTGTTGCAACCTGAGGCCATTTACTCTTGTCCTATTGCTTCCTACATGGGAAACCAGACCAACCTCCAGCTCGCTACAGCCAGTCTGCAAAGCAAAGGGCACACCAGTTATTTCTAGAAGTTTCCCCAGATGCAGGTGTAACCCTGTTTATAGCAAATTTGTGGTCAGTCGTACTCCTTCTCCTGTCCCCTTCTCTCCATAGGCATTTCTGCAGCTGAAAATTGTCATCCTCACATGACCTGTCCCATGACAGCCTGAGGCCCTCCATGACCCCACCACATACACCAACGCCCTTCCACACCACAGGAGATCACTGCCCAGCCTCCAGAGAGAGCAGAGCTTGCTGGAGCGGGAAGTGATGTGTGGCTACAGCAGGTTTTGTGGCTGAGGACATTTGCACTCGTAAGTACCTGCTGATAAGGGAGAGGACATGGGGTCAGCTCTCAAGTCCAACAAAGTCAATAAGATGCTTTCACTTTGCTTTAATAGGTTTGGGGTCAGCTGTTAAACAAACAGATCAATAATATCAATAATTACAGGTGCCAGCGAAGCATGGACCTATGCTTTAGAGGTATCAAAAGCCTATTTTGAAGAGCACAGCAACCTTTCCTTGCCCTGGGAGTCCACACCGTAGATGTGCATCCACAATAACCCAGCAGATATTATTCTGCTGTGCTTCAGAAGGCCAGAAAGATTAAATCAAGTTGCCCAAGGTGACTCAGCAGGTGACCAGCAGGGTCAGGCAAATTCAGCAGTGTCCCTTCTTTCATATGCTCAAGAAACTCAAGACGCACCGGTTCCCATCCCAGGAGCAAACCCAGGATTAAACATGCCTGTGTGCTTCTGCATCAAAAGGCAGCAAGAACCCCACTCTTGTTACTTCGCCTTGTTTTACTCGATGCCCTTTGTAGTATTTCTCAGAAGGTTTAAATCAACGTTCACTGAACTTCCTTTCTCCACTGGCTCTTTTGCATTTAATGAACACGGGTTTACCTATTTGTATTTCAAATGGAATTTGAGATGAACACGACTGTATTTAATTCCTTGATATTACACTAGCAACATCAAGGGACATCAGTGCAGCTGTTAGAGTAGGTTCGCTACCACGTCTGACTCAGGCTCGTGGTGCTCCTGAAGCTTACAGAAGCCGCTCGGGCTTCTTGCTCATCACAAGAAAAAGATGTGGAGATGTGAAAGCTGGGAGGAGGGCAGGGAGATGGGCCACAGAGTTGTAATTTTTCCCAAGCAGCACTTTAATCTGTTTTCAGTTGTTCAAAACAGTACCTTGAAGTCACCACCATTTCCTTGGTTTCTTAGCAGAGAAGGATCCCACCCATTGATACACCCGCTGTGCTGCCTGGACATCGGGGCTGTCCATCCTCCATAGCCAGGTGAGCTACTGCCCCTCTCCCTCCTGTGGGGCAGGGCCAGACACTAACTGGCCTTCTCGATGACAATCATCATGCTGCTTTTCAAAATTTTGTTCCCTTTGCACAGGAAAGAATCAAATCTGATGTTTAAGCAAATGAGGTAGCCCACATAACACTCGCTCAGCACAAAATATTGCCAGGCTCCGCTGCAGGATCAGCCTGGCTCAGAGACAATTCTTGCAACTTAACTGATTATTTTTCTTTTTCTTTTCCCACATTCCTCACCGTATCCAAACTGCAATAGGCAATGGCCAGCTGTCATGCCAATGCCACTAGCAAACATTCATCAGCGCTCTAATGTCTGCCAGTGGTGGAGAAGGGCCATCAAATCTAATACTGACAAGCATTTGGGTATGTAAACCTGAGCTTTACCATGCTCCTGGGTGGGGATTTCATCTTTTTTTATATACAGGGTTATGATACATGCATCAGAGAGTGACATGGTGTGGATTCCTTCCTGCTCAACCATTAACAGGTTTTAAAGATCACTTGCACACCCAAGCTGACCAAAGGGGCCAGTTCGTTTCCCTCCATAAATGCACCCACCACTGCACCAGTAAGGGCCACGGCGTGGGCAGGACAGGGTACACACTCCCTCCTCTCCCTTTCTCTCCAAATGAGTTTGGAAGAGGAAGAGAACATCTCCTTAGAGATAAAAAACAGGCTCAAGAGCCACCTCAGCAACAAAAAGGTTGTTTGGGTATTTTAATTTACATGTTCTTCCAGTCTGTGGAAGTTTATCATGTGGTCTTGTAAGATGGTGATGCTGTCACACACCTGGCAGAATCACTCCGTATATTTTATATATGCTAACAGACACATACAGGTATCTTTCTTCATTTACATATTTAAATAAAACATATAAGAAAATGAATATATATGTTGCCCCTTCCACATAGAGTTTATTTTTTAATCTAAGGCTCCTTTTGCTTTCTTAATACTAGAAGGCAGAACTGAATCTAAATGCTCCAGGCTTAGAGGAAGCACTACAAAAAAGTAGAAGCACCTGGTAGAAAACCCACATCCATAAAAAATGGATGTTTGTGTCCTCAGAGGCTGAGCTGGTAACAAAACTGTTGACCATGGTTCCCCATTCTCACCCTTCCCTGGGCACATTACACACAGCGGGCAGTGGTCCCACACGGACAGCGATCTCCTTCCCCCTTCGTGGAAGGCAGAGTATCTGCAGAGGACAAAAGCCTGTTTGGAAGCCTTGGGATACCGGGCAATGCAAGCACCACTCATCACCCTTTGCTCTCAAGGAGTCCAGTAAACTTTGCAAACCACCCCCAGGAATTCAAATGGCTTTGATGATTTTGCTCGTTTGCTGCAATTAGGGAAAACACTAACTCCTTCCAAAAATTTCTGCAGATCACAATCTGGGAACTGAGAAACAGTCAAAAAGAAAATTCGTGACATGGTTAGAAAATAAACCCCAGATCAACCAAGTCCCTTCACCAGAAACCTTTCTCTCTCCCACCAGCTTGACTAAAGGCTCTTCACACCTTGAAAGATTGTGATGGAAGCGAGAAAAATAGGCTCTTTGGGTAAAGAAATCTGTTAGACGACAACGTGTGATCTATAAGCAGGGAGGGGTTTTGTCTTCAAGGCAGCTCTGTGCCTCTGGCCCAAACTCACTTTGTGAGCATCGGGGAATCGTTGCAAACCCAACCTGCGCCCGCAGGCGGGTCAGGAGCAGTCCGGGGGGAAATGCTGTAACATGCCAATAACACCAGCGTGTCTGGAGAGCCCACGGGTCAGCCCGAGCCTCCACCCCCAAGCTCTGCTTTGCCTGTCCTTAGAGCACTGATCTACCCGGGCTGTACCCAGATACCCCCTGGCAGAAGGGGAGAGCGTCTGGGGACAGGGGTGGATGTCAGGACATATGGCTCCCCTTTTGTATGGTGTTAAATGGTGACAGGCATATTAAGGGCTAATCCTAGGTGGATAGACACGGAGCCCGGGGATGCTCTTGCTTCACTGTCAACCTGGAAATGTCAGTGTCAGAGGGGTAGCCCTGGGGCTGCAACTGGGAGGCTGCCCCAGCAGCCCTGGTTGAGGACCTTTCCTTCTCCAGCCCTAGAAACCTACTTCAGAAGAAGTCACCTTGCTATCTGCAAAGCCAAAACTTCTCTTAAAAGGGCTGAGTGCTCCCTTCTGCATTGATTATATCCTTGCAGTTGGGCCACGGAGGTGAGCACAGCCTGTGACTTACAGCCTGAGGCAGAAATGCCTGCAGACCCCTCACAGCACACTCGTGGATGTGTCCTGAGCAGGACCTGCTGCAAAGCCTGTAACACCATCCATGCAGAAAAGAAACAAAATAAAGAAAGAAAAGCAACATGTACCCTTAACTTCCCCAGCTCACCTACAACACAACCCCCGGTAAGATGCAACTTCAGCCCAGCCATCACTAATTACTGAGGAGCACCACACACCTTAGGCAAAGTGATTCTAACCTCAGGCATCCCACTGAAAGACAGACTTGCCCAGGAGACAGAGTTTAACCCACTCGTCCCATAACATGCATCTGAAGGACCACATCTGGCTCCCAAGGGAGGACAGGTAAGTCTGTGGTGTCAAAAAAAAGGAAAGGAGCAAAGAGGCTCAAGTGATTATGCAAATCCAAGTGCAATTGAAATTTCAGCCTAACCTGCTGGGAAGAAACCCACAAACTAGGGCAATTAGAAGAAGCAATTATTACGGGATATAAATAAGAGAGATAATTTCATTTCTCATTGAAGTTATAAGGGCTTTGGGACCTCAGCAAAGAAGCCAGAGAAGTTTCCAGTAACAGAGGGGTGGCTATTGCCCCTCCTCTACAATCAAGGCACGTGTCTTATTCCCACAAGCAAAGATAAACCAGCCCATCTGTTTTCACCGTGGGGCAGAATTTTACCTTTCTGGCCCCAAAGACCCCAGCCAAGCTGAAGCATATGCTGATGCTGCTGCCATGCCAAATCAACAGGAGAAATCAAAAAAAGCCCCCTTCTTGGCACCATCTAATATTCAGGGAAATGGACTGGATGGGGAATTTAAGATGACTGAAGGTTTCATGCAGTCCCTTGTGAGAAATTATGACCTATTTCCTTCCTTTGATTGTATATCCTTCCTGAACTGACTTTTGGATCATTCAGTATTAAAAATGCATTGCCCTATAAACAGGCAGGGTAAAGAAACATCCCTTGCACTTTAAATCGCTCTGCTCGAGATTACATTCAAGCCTCATTACTCTAAAGAGACCTGGGATCCTCTTCCAAATGACTGAATTGGGGCAGACATTTTTCTGACAAGATCCTAAAAGTATTCAAGTCCATCCAGGCAGCAACGTCTGGCTTTTGTTTGAAAGAAGAGACTTCTTGTTCTGAGCAATGCTACAAAAGCAATGTCATGTCATGTTTACTACTTCCCCTCTATTGACTTCTGCAGCTGGTGAATTTTTTATGATAGAAATTACAAATATTTAGCCTGCTGATGGCAGGATGAGCCAAGTATTCCCAAGGCTCACGCACACCAGCCTCCTTTGTTTCCTGGTTTCAGCTGCCCATGTTAGATCTGCTTCTATCCTTGCATCTGCTGGCACAAAGATGGGAAAGGCTGCACGTAAGCCATCCATGCCAGGGAACACGGAGCCACACCACAGCTAGTCTACAGAAGGGGGGGGTTCTTCCCCTCTTTGCATGCTCCACAGCAAGCCCCGTAGTGAAACCATGGCACCACACCAGCCCCTGCACACCCTGCCAGGGCAGGCATGGGGTAAGTGCCAACTACATGGCCACCAGTGACAACCAGGCTGCACCCTGAGCGTGCAGGGACCTGGAGTGGGGCTTGCTGTGAAAGTTCTGGGCTGTCTGGGGACTGAGGTTGAACTGAACACAAGTCTGGTGGTAAATCATAGAATGGATTAGGTTGGAAGGAACATCTAAAGGTCATCTAGTCCAACCCCCCTGCAATAACCAGGGACATCTCCAACTAGGTCAGGCTGCTCAGAGCCTCATCAAGCCTGGCCTTGAATGTGTCCAGGGATGAGGCCTTTACCACCTCCAGTGATCCATCACCCTCGGATTAAGGAACTTTTTCCTAATGTCTAAATCTAAATCTACCCTTTTCTAGCTTAAGGCCGTTACCCCTTGTCCTGTCACTACAAACCCTTGTGAACAGACCCTCCCCTGCTTTCTGACAGGCCCCCTTCAAGTACTGGAAGGTCACTATAAGGTTTCCCTGGAGCCTCCTCTTCTCCAGGCTGAACAACCCCAACTCTCTCAGACTGTCTTCATAAGAGAGGTGCTCCAGCCCTCTAATCATTTTACTGACTCTCCTCTGGCCATGCTCCAACAGGTCCACATCCTTCTTGTGTTGAGGGCTCCAGAGCTGGACACAGCACTCCAACTAAAGCAGCGCAAATCCTGGTGTGGAAGATGCTCTAGAGCGTGTAGAGTGGCTCGGCGTGAACACTGCTGCCAGTTAACATGTGTTACTGGGATCCTCTGGCACAAAAGAGCCCCAGTGAAAGGATCTGAGTTCAGTTTAAGTAAATGACATAAAAATTCTTACAATTCTGTTCGGAATGTCTTTTTTTTCCTCAAAGAAAAAAAATCTGCATGAAGCAGTACAACATATGAGTTGAGCAACTCTGCTATTTTTTAACTTCTCCACGACAGCTGCTGTTTATTACCAATGGAAACATTTTTTTGTCTAGATGAAAATCTCAGTGATTTGCATTGCGGGGAGAGCGTCCCCCACATGTCTGTATTACGCTCTGGAAACGTGATGACAACCTGAATTAACATAGCCACAGCGGCTTTATTCCGGCAGCTCCGGCATCAGAAGGTAGCAGAGGCCGTGGCAACGCAGCGGAAAGCCCAGAGAGGACACAGTGTTGATGGGTACCTGAGCAGCTGTACCTTCAGCACCCAGGCTGAAGCTTGGGCCAATGCATCTTCATTATCACTGGCACCCAGTGTAGGTGAATCAGTGGTAGATGGATATTCCAGCTCCCAGCTGCAGCCCTTGGGGCTGGAGCACATGACAGAGGAGAAGTGTCTGCAGGAGATGTGTTTGTTCAAGAGTAGGCTGAGAGGGCTTTCTTGCTGCCTTCAACCACCCAAAAGCAGGTTGTGGAGCCAGGCTCTGCAGGAGCAGGTGGCCAGGAGAAGCAGGTTCAGCATGAGACACTGTGATATCGCAAAACAATTTTCACAACGGTGATCCAGTGCTGGGAGGCTGAGGAATTGGCACCCTTGGATATATTCAAAACTCAGCAGGGTACAACCCTGAGCAAGCTGATCTAACCTTGAGGTTGGCCTTCTTTGAGGAGGCAGTTAGACCAAAGGACCTCCAGCAGCCCCTTCCAACCTCCTTTATTCAGTGATTCAAATCATCCTTCAGCTCAACTTCAGACATACCAAAACCAACAAGTGTTATTATTTGGTAACGAAACACTTTGACAAAGCAAAGCAGAGGTTTCAGACTATACTAAATAGCAGCAGCCCTTAATGATCCAAAAAATAATGTGTGTCTAAACACACATTTTATAAATGTAAATAAATGGATTAGCTACATATCACATCACACCATATTATGCTAGCTCAGGAATGGAACTGGGTGTATTATAAAATGCAAAAACAAATAAATAATGATCAAAGGAAGGCACATATATGAAATTACCCTTCAAAGCTCTTAAATTCTGACATTTTCTCTATCTACACATTTTTATTTCCATAATGCTTCTCCATGGAAATTAGGTTGAAACCTTTGGATTTATAAAAAAAATGTTTTGCTTTCAATCAACAAGGTTTTGACAAAACATTTTCCCAGCCCTGCGTGTAACACCTTCCCTGATCCTGTCAACAACAGAAAAAGGAAAATGCTCCGGACTTTGCTAGCACCTGATTTGTCATTGCAAGAAATATATGAGTACACACATGGGATATGTTTCTCCTGTACATATGGGACAACTCCAGGTCAAAGAATCACTACCCCAGTAGATGGAGTCCTCCATGGACCCAGTTGTACGTCCCAGCCATGATGCTCCTGCCTCTTCCACCCTGACAGAAACCAGAGCACAGCCAGAGCCACCCCTGGCTCCCGTGAAGCTCCCCAGGGGGCTGAGCACAGCCCAGGGACACTGAACTCGCTCATAAAAGATTTATCTCCTCCATTTCCCTGCCAACGGTTAGTCTGCATTATTGTACAAGCTGTACTGAATTAGAACACAATAGCGGAAAACGCACCGTGTCGGACCCGAAGGTGGGATAAATGTGCACGTTTCCCTGGAAGCCAAGCTGCTATGGCTGGGTTACCCTAATGAGGCATTTAGCCTGTGCTTTTAATCCTGGTATCTCGCTATTTTCCAAATTATCTAAGTGACAGAAGCTCCCAGTTACAGATGCAGCATCCCACAGGTTGCAAACTGGAAAACGGTGACACGTCCGCAAAGATCTCCTCTTCCAGCCCTTTTGCTGTACACAATCCTTTCACCTGCTTCCATTTTGTTTGGCTTTTTTAAGGATTGAGTGACTGAGAAAAATCGCAGTGTTTTAAATCACTGTGCACAAATAAATCACTGGCCTGTCTTCTTTCCCATCTCCTTATATACAAATGTAATTTTTTTAAGAGGAAATCTCATCAGCCTGAGGATTCAGTGAATCAGAAACCAATTACAACATGAAACGGTAAGAACCGCCCCGATGTTTGTTTCTTTCAAAGGCAGCCCCTGGCAGCCAGCACTACAGCATCCCTGCTGTCCAGGGCTAGGTGACACCTTCTTCTCTTCTGAGGTTGACATTCAACCCTGAACACAACTGAAGGGAAGACGGGGGAGGTATGATACCCAGCTGAGGCCACAGTCCCCGGCCAAACCTCCCAGCTCTCCAGGCAGAACCTGCAGAGTCTCACCTTCCTCTGGAAATGAAGACAGGCTTCAAATCCATACAGAGCTGCTAGATACAGCCACGAGGTGATTAATCATTTCAAAGAAGAGATGTGCATGGTAAGCATCAGCCTTGTATCTAAATGACCCAACAGACAGAGAAACGATTTTATACTTTTATACACACATAGATATATACAGCATCTATATGCATGTGCATGCAAGTACCTTTCACACGTGGTATTTCCCTACAGATAATCACAAAGGACCTCTCCATCCTTCTGTCTCTTCACTGTGCCCTCCCCCAGCCCCATCCTCCCCTTTCTGTTTGCCATCTGGTACCCATCAAAGGCAGTTAGACCCATGACACATGTGCGTGTACCAAATCCTTTAAACCTAACTAGAGCCCTGTGTTGTTTCTTCCTCATCAGAAGCCACAAGGAACCCTGATTCGGTACATCTGGACCTTCTAATAGGGTAACAGCCTGGCTGTGCCAACTCTGCTTTCTGTCTGACTCCATCTTAATCATTCACAATTCACAAAAGAACTGGGAGGGGAGCAGAGCCAGCCCAGCAGCACCACAAGGATGGTGGCTGAGAACTAAACAGGGGCCACAGACAGCACTTGGATGAGCACTGGCACACAGCAAACCAACATATCCCTTTCTTATTACTACACACATCCCAGTGCTCTAATTGACTGGTTTCTTGTCAGGTGACTGGTCTCGCCAGCAAAGCTCCCGGGTCTGCAGTCTGCCCTGGAAGCGCAGCCTGACGTTCCCTACATGAAGGTGCCGCAACGACAGCAAATTCCATCCTGCTGCAGGAGCCTGCGCTCAGATGAGATGCCAAATTTTCAGGGAAATGTAAGGAAATGAAACGGCTCCTCCCAGCTTCAATCACCATATTTATTTAGTGCAGTGCTGGAAATGCCTGCGATTTTATTGCAAAGGTTTCCACAGCTACTTTTTTTCTTTACACTGGCTACTCATTTTTAAGCTACCCTTCCAGGAATTGTGTGGTTAGGAATTCTCAGCTTCCAATAAAAAACATTTATAAATATCAGAGGAGGACATGAAAATATGACCCACTGACAGATTTAAAGCCCTCTTCTTCCATCCTTCCTTCCCATTTTGATGATTTTTAAAGGAGTATCATAGCTTTACGTGAAGTCTGACTCCCAAGTTTTACTCTACAGGGCTCAAAATACTGTAAAAGTCAATGAGCTGATACCACATTACATCCAGTTATCCCTCAGCCAACGGAGAGAAACCTCCCGCTGCGTCGTGTGCGGTCAGGACCGCGCAGAAACCCGGCAGAAGCAGCAGTGCTGCTTTATCACTTCCACTGTAAAGATCCACAAGTTTTGCAATCCTCCATTTGTTACGTTCCACCTTCAGCCCCCGACCTCCAAGCACACGACGCTCCGCGACCCCGCGCACACGACAGCGGCTAATCCCGTGTAGCACTTGTCAAGCAATACAATATAATCCGGCCTTTACATAAACACGGCTCTCTCCCACTTTCATCTGATCCCGAGACCGACGCAAAAGGCAAAAGTAAATGTCAGAAGATAACCTCAGAGCTGCCACTTCCCACGGGCAGGTGTTCAGCTTCCTGCCCCTCGCCTGTCCTCCTCATGCCTGAAACGGCCACGTTCTCCTCCACAGATACGCACGCAGGTTTGATGTTTGACCAAAATAGGCCATTTTAAAAGGCAAGACATTAATCTGTCTGAGAAAAAGGAGGGGAAAAAAGAAAAGAAACGAAAACCTCAACAAAATGGGGGGGGGAGGGGGGTCTTGACTTCACGCCAGGAACTTGAAGCCTTATATTTATTTATCCTTTTCATGGGAAAGTCCTTCAGAGACAGTAATCCATGACATCTGGCAAAGAGTAGGGAAGGACCTTTACCGCAAGTTGACTGGTATTTTATACAAAAGGGGGGGGGAGCTCTAATTGTTGGCTCGGCAAGCAACTGAAGCGGACAGGAGACCTTGGCAGAGTCTGAATGCACATTTAAGGCCAGCACGCTGGACTGTGCCCATCACTGCCCTTCTGCAGCACAGAAAAGCTCGCTGGCCATGTGGAGAGCAGGCAACTGCACTGGCTGATTGCAGAGACAGGACAGAGAGCAAAATTTGGATTGCAGAGATGGGTCAGAAAGCAAAATTTGAGGTGGTAGATGAAGAAACTGCACAATAGCAGTAATTAGTCCACTTCTGACTGGAGCGCTGGGAGAGCGCCCACAACTCCCCAACTAAGGGAGAGCCTTCAAACCAGCTCGACTTTGCCCCGACAGCTCAAGTTTTTCACCAACCCATCTCTCCAAGCTCCCACGAGACCCTGGCTTCTGATGCAAAGCAAATTAACATGAGGTATTTCTTTTTCAAACAATAGGACGGCTCCAAGCCGTGTGCAGCTCCGTGAGGCCAAATACGAATTGGGTCTGAAATTAATACGAAAAGTGATTCATAACAGGAGGAGACAAAACAAGCCTATTCATGCTACTCCACGTCAAGCCATCTTATAGCTATTTTGGATCCAAATCCTCTCTTCTTTTCCAAAACCACAAAGAAAAGCAAACAGATGTCAGCCATTGCAGATTTGCAAAGAAATGAACTGAACAGCTCATAATACCAGTGTTTTTCTTCAGCACTTTCCACCTAGGGATACTAAGTCATTTTTGCAAGCCTGGCCGGGGGGGGTCAGGGCTGCCGTGGCCAGAGGCAGAGAGCAGAGGCTGTGCCCCACCAGTCTGGGACTGGGCATGGTCCCACTCCCAAGCTCCAAGGGCTCCATCATATTATTTCCTGCTGAGATGTTATGGGAAGGGAACAGATCCCCTGTCAACAGGCGCTCTAGAAAAATACAAGTATTTCAGAGTTGAGTAATTTCAAAAGCACATGCCGGGCTCAACCCTTGAAACTCCATTTTCAAAAGCTGCTTTGAAGCACGACAGCTTTGGCACCGCAGCAAGTCAATGAGTGAGATGGAATCCTAATTGCTTTACAGAATGTTACCCATATACAATTAATATCATTGTAAAGTACTTTTGATTCTAGTTCTTTTAAATACACTGGGTATAGACATTGTAACACTGAACCCCATCACTCCCTTAGGTGCTTGAAAAGTGGTATTGATTTCTAAAAAGCAAATATAAATATTGATAGTGTTCAGACACTCTTCAGTTATACACAAAAGGATTCTTTTATAGAGCCCTCCTCTTCTCTCATCTATTGCATAGCAAATTTTGTGTCAGTAAGAGTCAGTCTTGGAGACAAACCCTTCTGTGTAGCCTCTGTTGTGTCACTACAGGGACTCGAGTGAATTTGTTTGCTGGTAATGCTCTGGTTGCTACTAGAACAAATGCGAACAGCACCCTGAAAGAAAAATTATTTTGCTTAGCCTTTGCATTTTCCTCCCCTGTGCTGCTTTTTCTTTTCACTTATTTTTCACCGCTGGCCACGCAGCCAAAAGGTCTACAGAAAATAGAAGTGAGCCAGGGCTGAACTTTATTTATTTATTTATTTTCCCCCTTGCACCAGAATAATTAACTTGTTTGCCTCCAAATGTATTTAAAGAAGTCCGGAGATGGAAGGAGACAGACTTGCAGCATCCCTTCATGAACAGCTACGGAGCTAAGCATCCTTTTGAACTATTTGTACCCTCCTTTCTAGAGGATGTGCATCTCAGTCTTACTCAAATGACCAGGATTACCTCATTTTTAAAAACTACAAGGTTCCCATTTTCCACATGCACCCCCCCTGCTTAACCCACTTTAATTTCTAACTTACACCTACAAAATATAATCTTGCAGTAGAATTTGCATTAAAATGAACAGACCTGCAGCAAGATATTAAATTTTAAATTTGCACGCTAGAGTGGCCAAGGAGTATTAGTCTACCCAAGAAGTTCGTGCCTGTAAACTTGAGAGCTAGCAGATGTAATGAGAGGAGAATTTGTACACTTCAGTGAAACCAAGCTGATTAAAAGGCTTTGATGCAGTTGTTACAGAGCACGGATACCAATTAAACATCCTGATAGCAGGATTGCTACACAAACAGAGCAGTGTACCATCTAATCCAACACTGCCTGGCCAGGGACGGCCGATGTAAGCGGTCTGAAAAATAACATAACATTAAATTTAATAAATACATAAATATCAATGCTAACAAAGCTCTACAGCAAGTTTCTGCCTGGAAAGGCACAACAGGAAATCACTGGTAAAAATTTCTTCCTATTTCCCCAGCTTCTGTCCCTGAAATGGGCAGATGGACAAGCAGGGTGATCTTACCAGTGGCCATTGCTGTCTTTTCCTTCTTAGATTAGCTACCTTGTTCGAAATTCTGGCTTTGCTGAGTAGCATGTGTCACTGTCAGAGCCGCGTGCTCACAGTGAATTTGGGGGCTGCAAGTGAGAAGTGATAGAGCAACTGCACAAAGAAGGTGAACAAGCTGGACAGGGCTCCTCAGCTGCCCGGTCTGTGCCAGAGCCACAGGCACTGTCACCGCTGAAGAAGCCCCTTAATCCGATGTCACACAAAAGCCTCCCTCTCAGACCCCACAAGACAGTAAATGGGACCCATTACAATTCCTGTTCTGTCCTTCCTGAGGTCAAAACCTACGGCAGAGTGTCACTGGAGAGCTTCCATCTCCTCCTGGCCACCCACAGGGCTGGAAGGAAACCAAAGCAAGGGCAGAGGCTGAGCAGATTACACACATCATATTTCAGCCCTTCAAATTCTCACTTGGGATCTCACAGGCACGGCTGAGCCCTGACCAACAGCCCCACAAACAGGGCTGAACTGCTGCCTTAAAAGGAGTCACAAACCTCACAGATTTCTGTCCTGATTTCAAAGAGAAAAGCCCCTGCCCCAGAAACGCTGCTGCTGGGCAGAGGCCAGTGTGCCTGGGGCAAAGGCCCGTGAAGAGCAGGACCCTACAGTGTCCGGGGTGGAGGGGACTGTGCAGTGCCCAGGGTGACCCGACAATGCCCCCACATGCCCAGGCTGCATTTGCTTGCCCGCCTCTGTCTAAACTCTGCTCACAGCGCATCCCTCCTCCCTGTGATCAAAAGGGACGAGCAATCATTTCCACGACAGACAGGCTTTGTTCTCACCAGCCTGTTTTTAGCTGCCAGGCTCCCTTTGCCCATACTTCTGCAGACTTCACTCTGTGCCTCTGTCACTGCATCCTCTGTTCATTACTCAGCTGTCAGATGCACGTCTTTCTGCTCCCAGCTACCTACTTTCTGTTGGCTTTTTAAAACTCTGTTAGCTCAATTGCACATTCCAGACTTTCATTAACTTGTCTTTGCCACAAAGAAAAACAAGGGTCTCATTCCTTACTGATAATACCTCAGAGGACTTAAATTTTTCTAAGCTAAAATGTTCTCTAGTCCCTGATCTAGTAAACCATATAGCCCATATATCGCTGGGGTGATATTAAAGGAGCCTTTTCAATCCAGAAAAAAGATGAAAAACAAACCATCCTGAAATTGGGATGAACCGTCTCCCATCTCATCCTCCACAGATGAATTTGCCAGCACATGGCTTCATCCACTCTCCAGGATGCACCTGGAAGCTCAGCACAAAGGACCTTATTCACTGCACCAGCCCTGAGCTACCAGACAGCAGCAGGACCAGTCGTCACCATCATCGTTCTGGGACAACCGCCCCGACCGTTCGTGTAGCCACATCACCTCCAGTGGATGTGAAGGCTCCCAAAGTCCAGACCACAACCCTGAACTGGGCAAGCAAACACCACGACAGGCACCTGGTGGAGTGATGCCACAAAGGCCACACAAGCACCCATCCCCTCGCAAACAACAGGAATGGAGCATCAGCCTCAAGAACAGCCTCTGGAGAGTTTGATGGGCCACGAGCTTGCCCACCCAGGGACAAGGATGACTGCCAACCACCTCCTCACATGGCCCCTCTCCTGCAGAATACACCCCCAAACAGCGCAGCCCCATCAGAAAGCATGCTCATTTAAGTGAGAGGCAAAAAGTCCAAACCAAGAGCCAGCAGAGGAGAAATCTGGTGTCTTAACATCACTCCTCTTCTACAGCAACAGCTTCTCTATTTAGACAAATCCTGCACAGATCAGAAATAGCCCTTGGCCTCCTGCAGTTTTGAGCATCAGCCTGACCCAGTCCCACCCCAACATAGAACTGGTAGGATGTCTGTGTATGTGTTTTTCCCCTCCCATCCTTAAGATGTCGTATTTAAAGAAGAGTATGTTAACCAGCACTGGTTACCAGCAGAGCTGTTGGATGACCCAGCTGCTCTGGCTACAGCACTCAGTACAGATTGCTCAGGATATCGTCCCTCTGAAGGTCACCTTCAGGCTCATCAGCAACACATAATATTAACCAAAAAAATCAATACAAGAGTAATTTTCTCATCAAGAAATGATTCCTCTAAAATAAGATCCAAAGATTGTCTTCAGGACAACTGCTTCAGATAAGATCGCATATGTAAGTTAAAACAAAAGCCCTCTTCAAAAACATTCACAGAAATATTTTCATAGTTTCTTTCTTCTATTTGTTTAAAAGAGAACCTTCCATCACATTTACACGTGATGTCCCACCCATCCCTCTGAACCACTGAGAAACTAAACAGGGGAGCATTTGTGCTACTGGTGATTTTCAAGAGGCTGGACCCTTGATATCTATGAACAGTTTCTAGATCTCTAAAGGGTAACAAAGAAAATTGAGCCTATGGGCAGCAAGTTTAAATTCACTACATACACCTTGAGAAAAATAGGGGGCTCCAAAAAGAGAGGCAACAGCTACACATTAGTGAAGCTAAAGGAGAAAAATACCGTACAATTAAGGCACTTGTGACTACGGGGTGCTCTGGGTTCAGCTTCTAGAGCTGACTTGTTACTAGACCTTATCCTGTGACCTTCACCACGCTCTCCAGAGTCTCCCAAGAAACTTCTGCATGTAAGGACTTGGACACCTAAGCCAGGCTTAAAGCTTAAATAGCTCCAAGCATCTGAGTCCAAATCCTTCCACTGCTTCAAGTACACATCAACAAAGCAGAGACATCAGGGTCCCTTCTTCCTTCCCACCCTATTTGAACGGTAATTGTTTGAAGATACTGGCCACTTTTCTGCGCATGCCAGGCTTCTGAGCTTAGTTTAGTGTGGCATATAGATATTTTTAAATCCTCTCTGCTGACACGTATCCGAACGAGAGCACCGTGCCAGCACAAAAGTACTCGAGTGAATCTGATTGCTGTCATCACAACGTTCAACCTGAGTGACACGTTAAACATCTAAAACTGAACAGCAGAGAGTTCTGCATTAAAACCGAAATCCTGGCACAAGGTAAAAACACAGGCAAGGGCTTATTTTCCTCTTTTGTCTTCGGTGTGATCTTCCACAGCGTGGGCAGAAGGAGGGCAAAGAAGCTGCTCAGCCATAACATGACTCGTCCGACCAACAGGGATAAACCACGCTTGTGTACCCAGCCTCTGATGAAGGGTACACTGAACAGAAGCTATTACTTTCAGGTTTCCCATCCTTTTATTCCCACACTGATTAATATTAAATCAGAAGCATCAGCAATCATTTTGTAGGCAATCAAAGAATGCCTGGGCACAAGAGCTGTAATTTTTCAGAAGACTGGTTCAAATCCCTTAGACCATGGCACCAACATGCACTCTTGTGAGCAAATACAGCATGCACGCGTGTGCCAGAAGATGCTGAATGCCAAAGCTCATTGCCAGTCTTCAGTTCTTGTAATACTGCTCCATTTATTTACTTGTCTGAGGTCAGCAGTGAGCTGGGGGCACACAGAGGCTGGCTCAGCCTTCCCGTGCTGGTGATCACAGCAAGCACCTGGCTGGAGGCTCACAGCAGAGGAGGTTTTATCATAACCCGCAGTTCACAGGTTTGGTTTCACAGTTCAAGCTGTAGCAGCTCATTTTGTAAAGCCCCAAAGTCCCCGCTCTGCCATCAGCTTCTGCATGTTGAAGGATGGCAATTACCACGTGGCACTTGCTCATGACATGCAGAAGCCACTTCCCACTCCCTCAGGATTAGTATGAGATTTGTGCACCACCGCAAGCACGCATCTGCCCAAGACAGCAGGAGAGATGTTGGGTACCACTTCACCACCATAGTGCTGGGGTGGCACCACAGCAACTGAAAATATCACCAGCTAAACCACTAGCAGGTTTAAACCACCAGACAGCTCCACGGCGGGATCAACCATCCACATCCTGCACCACTCCACACTGGAGGAAACAGTCTACTCGTGACCATCAGCAGTGCTGAAGATGATACCACTGCGTGGCCTCGTAAACCACCTCCCGTGTGCTGACCAGACACTATATTTGTGCACGTTTCCATGTGTGCAGTGCCTACAGAGCACGCACAGGAAGAGGGTGGCTTTGGCAGTGCACATCTTGCCCGGTTTTAACTTGATTTGAGTTTCTAGAGCAGAAACTGCTTATAAAAGGGTGATGGGAAGAGTTCACCATTGCCATCGATGGTCACAGCCCAGCTCAGGAGGAATGCTCCACATCCTGCTCCAGGTCTGCTGGGGATGCAGCAGCAAGGAGAGCCCTGTACATGACAAGACTGAGCAGCAGCGGGTTATCCTGCCCATCCTGCTCCCTGCAGATGGTATTTACACTGCCAGCAACACAAGTTAACCCCCAGTCTTTAATGAGAACAGACCCGATGCTCTTAAGAAGCCTCTTGGCACAAGCTCTCATCTATATTTTAAATTCATGCTCAGGAAGGCCAAATCTGCTCAGACACTAGTGTTTCTTTAGCTGTTTATTTTGATTGTCCTTTTTGGCCAAAGCACAGCCGAGACTTTGAGCCCACCACCCAGCACAGATGCGCAGGGCACACAGCAGTCGATTATTTACAACTAAAGCCATACATGGGTTTCTTGAAAGCACGATGAAGAAAAGCTGTCAGTCCTGAATGTGTATTATCTCTAATTAATCCCATAAAAAAATTAAAAGGCTGGTTGCTTGGTAGCATTGCGAGAAGCATTTTGTAATTAATATGACCATCATCTCCATATGGTAATTAGCAAATATTTATATTACCATTAAAAGGACCATTATATAACCTCACTTTTCTCTATTAGACAACAAAACCAGTAAAACCAATTTAGTCGAAGCCTTGAACTTTCAGAAATACTCCAAATAAATACATTCTGAACTACTTGACCAGCACCACATCCTGGTACTCCCAGGATGGGAGAGCCCCACATCTGCGCAGGGCAACACATGCAGCGAGGTTCTCCCCGCATCCAGGAGCCTTCTGTTATCTGCACCCAGGATCTCACACTGGGAAGCCTCCTGCCTCTCCAGGAGGACGCTGACCTGCGCCCAGGCAGGGGCTTGGTGGGAACGGTTTCCAGCTCTGCCACCAGCATGTGGAGTGGCCTCTCACTTCTGTTTGTCCCCTCATCTATAAAAAGCAACGGTGACACCGTCTCCTCTGTCAGAGCCACAGGGAAATGTCTGTAGAAAAAACCCCTAAGGTTTCACGACTAATACTCTTATAAATCTATTTTCTCCTCCTTAAAGCCAGATTGTTCCACTCCAGGGAACAAGGGGCGGTCAGCAAGTCTATTGATAGCTTCTCTGCTTTTATTAATCCAAAATTTCCTACGCTATTTTTTGCATGCTGCAAGCACTCCTACTCCCTGGAGTGACTCACCGTTTAACTGGTTTGCTAACAGAGGACCTGATGTATCAGTCAACAAAAACAACAAAAACCCATTATCACAAAGTGCTTGTTTTTCACAGAGGCAGAAGAAGTGGAGGTAAATCACTGAACACCACCATAACTGGAAATGCAGGGGATAAATACGATCGAAACCAAAAAGCACACTTGCCCACACACTTCCCTGCTCCTCTAACACATCTCGGAGTTAAAAAAAACCCAAACACACCTCCCCATATTTTGAATTCTGCTAATAACAGTTACACTTTACAAACATACATTTCCTGCTCCTGATGAAAGTTGACAGCTCGTGGGGAAAGGCATGGCAGGGAACGACACCAAACAACTCGTGCTAATCAGTGATTTCATCAAAGAGTATGACATGATGTAAGTCTCATCCAAGGCACATTTCTCTTTTACTTGCAAGATGTACACCAACCAAAAAAATAAAAAAGGGATTTACTAATTGGAAAGTGGATATGAAAATGCTAATAAGGCCGTTAAGTTGACAGGGCTAGGAACATCTAAATTTTATATACATGCGTGCATGCGTCTCAAATAATTCTTGCTGTATAAATCATTTCACTAGGACTAACAAAAAACATGTAGAAATGAGACAAATGATTTGGCTGCCCTGGCAGAGAACTGCAGAAGAAATCAAATGGTCCCCGGCTCTCCCTGGAGCTCACCAAAGCCAGACACACAACTCTCACCATCTTTCTGCAATTTTATTCCCTCGCGAGCTCCAGGTTATTGCCCATTTTTCATTTGGTTTGGGCTCCCACTAAGTGGCTTGAGCGCATGAGGTTAAAGAAATACATGTACAGGTTGATTAACTTCAGCAGTGGGATGTCTGATGGAGATTGCTCTTCCCAGCCTGCAGACAGGGTCTTGTAAACCCAGAATATTCAGGCTGGCTCTGTGCAGCTGTGCACCAGGGAGGTGACATTTGGATTTAACCCAAAAGAAACGCACATCTCACACACAAACACTACATAAGACTTCAGAGCAACTGCCTTTTTTTTTTTAATCCTGAGGTAGAGAAAACCCACAAAGGATCGAGCCTGGCGATACCAACGTACTGTAAACTTATCGTAAAAGCAGGATGGAGAAACCAGCTCCCAGCTGTGAAGAGTATTTACAACTGTAAATATTGCATTTCAACTGTGGAGCAAGTAAATTCTGCATTATGGAAATGCCTGCTCTATCGATCAGCTCATCAGAAAGGAGAGAGAATATAATTGGGCAGTTTTCAGCAGCACAGCATTTTTCAGACATTGAGAATGTAGTTTTGAAATACTGACTCCTGCGACCAGCAACGGAGGGATCAACTCGCTGATGGATGGATGCAATAACTTCTCTTCCATCACCTGCAAGGAATACCTTGTTACCACTTATTTTGGGAAGAATGCAACTTAAAGAATCAAAGAATCATGACTATTTAATTCCTATCGGTTGGATTTATTTCCACTCAGTGCTATCTCTTATGACACCAAGCCAGGGCAATGTCCACATGGGAATCTTTAGGCATTTCCCATCCTAACACCGGCACAGCCCTGCCCCTGTTGCACTGAAGAAAGAATCTTCTCAGGCTCACCTGGAGCATCAAGTAAATGTGGGAAATGGCAAAACAAACCCTCTGTACAGGAATGTCCTTCCTTTAAAGCTCCAAATGGAAAATTAATTTTCCCATCTTTTTCTGCAGTTTAAAAAAAAAAAAAGGCATTAAGCTATGTATGGAGATTAATGCAAATGGAACTGTCTTGTTTTAGTATGACCTATCCAACTTTCAATAAGACTAAGAGAGATTGGAGTAATTAGGAGCTCATCCAATAGCCAGAATTTTATGACTCTACATATTAACGTCGTCGGCATTCCCACCAGCACATCTCGCAGCTACTGCAGCATAAATCCTCAGCACTACCCAAGCGCTGGGGAAGTGGAGCCTCCAGAAGATTCATTTAGTTTTTTTAAAAAAATTACCTTCTCTTGGAGAAAGCAGAACACAAATGTCAATTTTATACTGTAGCCTACTGACAAGAACCTTGGGAACACCAGCAGATACAAGAAGCTGCCAAAAATCCTGCCGTACAAATTGCCCATGGCTATGGGTAGAGCTGGACAACAAACCTTTCTTACTTCTCCCTACCCCTCTTCCAAAAGCAGACCTGAAGTCTGTGCTGATCTACGTTGATTCTTGATGGCTTTAAATGAAACTTGAGTAATGTATAGACTGTTTCATCTCCAAGTTTCCCTCCACTCTGGACAGCAGTGGCAAACCCCTGCACTCCCTATGGCCACAGGGCACTACATCTGCCATGTAATTCGAAGTAAAGCCAAGAGGAGCAGAGTGTAACCTGTACTGAAAAACACAGCACAACCTTTCAGTACTTTACCAGAACAGAACAAGTTTAGCAAAGACATCTTTCATTTTATAAAGTCCTCTATAAAGCTCAAAACTTGACAGCTACTGGGAAAGTCGAGGCAGGTCTGAAAGTGCTGGATTCTTTTCCTACTGGGATGCCCCACCACTGGGGGACAGACCAAGATGAACTCGGCAAAAAAACCTTGACACTAAGAGCTTCTCTCAGTCAATGCTATTTGCTCTGCGGTGACACTTCCCCACCTGAAAACAACAGCAGAGCAAGATGGGAACAAATTTCACACCTAAGCAAGACCTGACTGTCCTCCACCACATCCTGAGGAGCTTTTCACATCAGGTCAGTTAAACTGGTGTAAAACCAAAGCAGAATTCAGTCCAGCTCCTCACTCAGGAATACTTTGTGAATGAATCATCCTTCGTTTGTGTTGGCTGAATGGATTTGTCAAACAAGGATGGGAGTTCCAGCGGGCAAGACATCAAAAGAAAGACCACGAGATGACTTAGCAAGAGGCTAAAGCAAAAGCCAGCAATGTGCAGCAGCATATATTAACCAGAAGAACAGCTTGAGGCATGCCTGGAAAACACCAAGTAAGTGGAATTTAATTTCTAGCTTAATAATTCCTTTCTTTATACATGAATTTTACTTAAGAGAACATCAAATCCCATTTTCATAGGGGATGGTTGCATTTAATCAGCAAGCTGAACGGTAACTGTAACGCAGCTCTACAAAGGGAAGGGGTTTAATTCTGCAGCCCAATGCAAGAGCATCCCCTTTGTGGGTCAGTCCCGGTGCAGCATCTACGGACGACTTCCCAGTTTGAATTTTTCCAACTCAGCTCACAACACATCCAGATCAGAAGATCCCCCAAACAAATGGAATACGCTTTGGCTTTTCCACTCCACTGCTGTAGAGTCGATGCTATCCTTCATCTGTAACCCTGGATAATGGCAGCTTCTAGCTAACCTCTGCTGGTGTTGGGGGCATTACATAAATATTTTCCACTGTTTTGAGGTCCTCTGGTGAACCATCATTATACGACCAAGAGCTGGATACTGCTGCGCATTGGCAATTTTGGAAAGTAACCCAACCCCCAGTAAATCGTGGTGGCACAGCCTCGTCACCCATGCTACCCTTGGGAGAGTCATTTCTTACCAACCAGCTTCATTTTCTTTCAAACCAAAAAAAAAACCCCTTCATTCAGATTTTTGTTGTTGCTTTCAAACAAAAAATGGTACCAAAAAATACACTCGACTAAAAATCCAGCTGTAGCAGGACTATTTAAAAAATAAATGGATGTGTTTCCTTACATCAGCTTCCCAGAAACCCAGAAAGAAATGAAACTGAATTCATATCTTGCCTTTCTAATGCCCTTCAAGGCTCCTTGACCACAGGTAATACAAACATTGCCAAAAACCCCCCAAAAATATAAACGCATGAAAGCTTTCTGCTTTCAAACAAGATACTGCCCCGACTGCTCTCTGCTAAATCACTGATGGATTTTCCATGCTGGTAGCGTTCAGAAAAACACTCAGAAACCTGGTGTTCAGCTGAAATTTTAACATCTTGAAGCAGACAGATACCAGTCATTTTCTTAGTGAAGATTTTCCTAACGCTGAACAGGGAAGCTGAGATTAAAGGTACGCTATCCTCTACTGAAAATTAATTTTCTACAGTTGTTAAAAAAACTTGTTTGACTCACTTGACTAGATAAACACTTCTATCTCTTCCAGGAAAGCCTGCTTCCTTGAACCTTGTGACCTTACACATTATACAATTTAGTATCATCACAGAACAGTATTTAGCTCTTCATGCAATTTTAGGAGGTAAAATCCCAACAACCAAAGTGGGAAGACATCTGAAATATTTCTTTTTAACTGCCTTAAAAAGAATTAACTCACTTCCCCCCCCCAACCTACCAACATCTTGTTAATTACCAGACACGTTTCAGGAGGATTTTCAAAGTGGGGAACAAAAGAATTGGGAGAAAAGGGAGTTTACTGATGCATAAAATGTCTTGCTTGTTTAAAGTTTGGTTTTTACTTTTAAAAATAACTTGGGTTTTAATTTTTATTTTCCACTTTGAGCGTGAACACAAATTACTGTCTCGTGCAGCAACGCACCGGGGTAGCAGACGGGGCTACAAACACTCCAGCAACAGCCAAAGCAAAACCTACTTTTGGATGTGAACAACCGGGCTCCCAAATCCCCGTGATCTCAGCCCAGATCAGGGAGGGCCACTCACAGCGCATCTTTCCAGACACCCATTTTAGCGCTCGATCGGACAATTGATGTTTCCCAGAAACTTGGACCAGTCTAATACGAGACCGGAGCCCTGGCTCTTGTTTACCTTTTGATTCTTGTGGGTCTATGGAAATCAAAGCACCAGCAGTGATTTCCAAAGCAGCAGGATCAAGCCTCGGTGTAAGCATGCAGCTGGTGGGAGCCCTGCAGCAGGTAACCGTGTGCCTCTAGTTCAATGCTTGGCTGATAGATCCATATCCAGCAGGGACAGAAAAGTCCCTTATAAAACACAATACTCAATTCCCTTTTCATCTCAGGGATGCAAGCCAGGCTTCGTACCTTCAAAAGCTGGTGGTGTAATAATTATTTTGGCCTTTTTTCTTCTTTGTTTTGGGTTGCTTTTTTCCCTTAAAATGGGGAAACGATGCTTTCATTTCCCTCTGAAAGGGCTGATCTGAGCATACAGGCACTGATGACACTAGTACTGCAAAGATTTTTTGAAGGAAGCCAAAACCAAAGTGCAAGAGATTAAAGAGACAACTCCCTCACAAGCCAAATGATTAAAGCCTTTGCTCTTTGGAACAAGCATTTCCTTGAAATACTAAAAAATAAAAGGGAGACTAGCAATGCTCCAGATCTGCACCAGTTTACACTGGCGCACATCAGGTTTTCTTTGGAGTTCTGCAAGCACATTGGACACCCTGTGGATATCACTTATGGATACAGCAGGATTTGACATGGGGCCACAGCTGTGATGTGTCTCTGGGGTTTACTTCACATGCAGGACAGATTAATAGAAGCTTTCTTTGGGATCTGGATTATGTCCCAGGGAAGTAGAACTATCAAGAGCCTGCAACAGCCTAGACCTAAGCCCTGTTGTTCAGAAGGAAAGTTCTGGGGAATGCAGGATACTTCTTCCAGTGTCCAAGGAATGAAGTGGCTTCAGAAACATGCTCAAGAAATCTATAACCTAATTCCCTTGCCCCAAGCTTAAAAATAAAATCTTCTGTTCCATTCTCTGAGCAAATTTCTAAGTGCTTATTTGCCTACAAGGACAATTTGTGGCAGTCCATAAGGCAAGATTAATGTCATCCAAGCCCTCATCCTGCAAGCAGATCTGCTCTTTTGATCCCAAACATGCCAAAGCAATAGGCATTCCCATGCAGGAAGCCCTCAGGACATTACTGCTTGAGTTGTTCTTTGCAGAAGTGCCACTTCTTGGAAAAATGTTTATTGTGAGAACACCTCACAAACCTAACATCTATCTTGCAAAACTCAGGGACAGTTTAAGGGAGGAAAATAAAGAAAAAAAAAGCTCACCTCTACTTTATAACAGAACGAGGTAGGTGACAGTCCTCCCTTCTGCACCAGTATGTTGCCTGGTGAGAACAATTCTGTTCTTCTCTTGGTAATATTACTCTGTCTTTTTTAATACACTCTTCATCCATTAACTTTGACTCCTTATGTGTCTCATTCACAGCTACACACCAAACAAATTATCCAGAATTAAAAACATATCACTCATTTCCTCTTTCCCCACCTCCATGCTACATCTTACAAAATCGTTTTGCCACGACGTGTCACAAGGAATTACTAATTTCTCTGCAAAAGGCTGGTGGGAATGCAGATTCCCTCTGCCTAACATAAAGGTCCCATAGCCAAGGTTTGCATTTCAAGAAATTAATTCAATTAAGGCTCCAACTAATAGGCTGCCCCCGTTTTCTGCCTACATGATCAACAGGGAAATGCTGTTAACTTGTCTGTTGTGCTGCTCTTCCTCCTCCCCGATCAGGACAGCCTTCCAAAGCTAGGATAAGAAATGACTGTAGAAAAGTCCACTTAATCACTTCCAAGTTTAATTTACATTTCATATTCATATCTCATCTAGCTAGCTCCTCCTTCAATGGCAACTCCTCAATCCATCACCTACTTCTTTCTCTGCAATCACCACTTCTCTCTTTCATTCACACTGCCTTCTCCCCCCAGGAATTCTGCTCAAGGAGGACACGTACAGAATGAACGGTACTGACACACTCTCCGGGTGCAGGTCGATTCCTAAACCTTTTTGGCCCATCCTTCACTGACCTCACACCACCAGACCTTTTCTGCCCAGCCACCACCCACACTCATTACCCTGCAGGTAGCTGTTAAGCACAAATGTCTTTTCACTCAACTCGCCTGTAGAAGCCTGCCAAAAATCACTTCATTCCTTTCCTGCAGCTCTAGCTCAAACTCTTCCCTGGCTCCTCCAACTCCACCACTTCATGATCATCAATTTATGTGGCAGTTTCCCTTAAGTGAATTCCATCCAACCAGCGTCGTGGCTGCTTCCCTATGAAAAGATGTGATTTTCCTCTCCAATAAGCCCAGCATTGCTATGAAGGAGCAGAACTGCTGTGCTGCTTGGTATCAATTACACCCACCCTGACCCTGCGTTTCACTCTGTTCATGGATCTCCAGACAAAGCTGCAGCTTCTTTCTCACCAATACTGGTAACAGAGGTTAGTTTAATCCTGAAGGGACGTACCACGCAGCACCACCGACACCAGCCAGGTCACTACTGCTGCTGCTGCACCCACCTCTCCTTAACGTCTGCAGAAAAGGTTCTATTTTGAGGTGTGTGAACCTCCCTTAGACATTGGGACAGGGGAGGTACTATGGGAATGGAGATGGTTTTTGAAGTTTTAAAAGCTGAAGGTCAAATCTGAGAGAAGTCAGCATTGAAACCATCCCAGCTGAGCCATATCAGATATACTGACACAATCTTTCTGCTTCAAGACTGACTCAAACCAGAGAAACCAACCTCATCACCTTTGGAAAACCGTATGAGTTTGAGTGGACCGGAAGAACAGTCTGCAGACCCCAAACACAAGCCTACCCTTTCACCCTGGCTCCGCATCAGCCGTATCTACCATCCACGGGCGGCTGCAATTCAAATGGGAACAAAAGGCAGATAGCAGTGTAGGAAGCATAAGGGGAAAAGCCATAGTAAGATTCATTTCTGGTTCTACCACTTTCTCCCTGCACAGCCTTAAAAGAGGCATCTAATTTCTCAAGACAAAGTGCATAGGTGCCAGTAGGGCAAAGAGATTCGAGAGGAGCCTGCTCCTCTTTCCACAAGTGCTGAGGTCCTCAACTCCCACCAAAAGGTTTTGACACTGAGTATAAATCTAAAGAAGGAGAAGGAAAACCAAAACAAAACAGATTATGCCACTTAAGCTAAAGCGATGCTACAGTTCCTGAGCTTTGTAAGATCTCTGAATCTGGACAAGGTAGCCTGAAATCCATAAAGAGCCTGGTCTTGTGCAAAACATCTCCACTCTAACGTGGCGCCAAAGACAGCAACACTCAGAGCAACCCACCTGAAGGGAAGGAAGACTCTGCGAGGAATTGCAACGCACCACGTGCACATCACGACTGGAAGCGCAGGGAAATGGAACAGGCTTCCCTGAGCTTGAACATAAGTGACCCTGAAAAGGGGAAGGGAACAAATGACTTAACATTGCGCACAAGGCTAAAAGGAGCCACTTCTAGGAGACTGTTTTCTGAGTGAGCAGTTATGTTATTTAAAGCAAACTGATGGTGGTATTTTTGGGTCTTTATTTTTCATTTTGGACACAACTTTGGAGGCAAGGAACATTCTCCTTCTAAGACCATAACCTTTCCATAACTTATTTTCGGGCGATGCAGAATCTTAGAGGAGATTTATGTTTACTGCTCACTTAAAGGCCAGGAATGGGGGCATCCTCCCTTCCCCATCTTTCACCTTCTCTCTTCCACCAAGAGACTAAGGCTGCATAATCTGCTGCGTTTGTTTTCATACAAGAGCTGCTTTTAAGCACTGCCCTGATGATCGCGCAAGGGTAAGCAGATGAAATCCAATCAAGTGGCTCTACGGGACAAGACACATGACGAGACAGCCTGCCAGACTCCTGCTCTAATGTACATGCTGAAAAGAAGCTTATGCAGAGCCGGGGTAAAGAATGCTTTGTTAGGAACACAGGCAGCTCACACTGAAGTGTCTGTTCTCCATTAGCCATCCATTTAAAAACACTTCTGATTATTTTGGAAGTACTTGCACTGCCCTTTCTCGAACTCAGTATTTGCAGTTAATTGCATAGCTAGTGCACTTGCCTCCAACTTAAAAGCACATTAAGCCCAAATTTTATTTAAAACAGCCATATTTCCACCCAAGTGCTGAAAATACCCGCAGATCCAGCAGACAGCATTATAAAGCAAGACACCTCTCTGCTCCCGTGAGCGTACACATGCACTTCACTTCACCTAAGCTACTGAAATAGAGCAGAGGTTGTGGAATAAAGGCCAGTCCCTTTGGGACTGAAAAGGGAACCAGCCATCATGTGCTTTTCTGCAAACATCTAATCTAAGAGTGCACCGCACAGCAACAACGGCCAAGGGACTATTCTTTGCTGGATGGAGTAGTCCCTGTGCTCATCTAAGCTCTCTTTCACACCTCTTAGGGAAGGCTGTCTTCATCGTGATCATTTATCCTGGCAGAGGCCAGACAGCAGCCGTGGTGAAAAAAGGAGCACAGGAGAACAAATCCTTTTTTTATTTTTACGTGTCCATTTATATAAAACATAACTATTGAACCTGACAACGGGATTTATGGGGTTTACTCTTTGCTTTTATGAGCGTGTTTAACATGGATACAGCATAACGGGCACCATACCCATCCCCTTTGTCCGATGCACACCTTTGCCACATTTAGTCCTGGGTCATTCACCACCCGGTGGGTTTTTGAGGGCCGATGCAACATCAAATCCCTTGGCAGAGCCTGCTGTGCACGCCCCCCTCTCCTCAATCCACCCTCACCTTCTGACAGGTTCCTTGGCATTTTCAGCACGCACAGTCACCCACTCCAGCAATTCCTCCAGGCTGTGGGCTTCGAGAATCACAGCCAAACAGGTTCTATATGAGCATCATCTCACTAGTCATAAATCTCTCCCGGGAAACTTGACTGAAGTGCTGACGTTACTGGCTTGCTACAAAATACTTTTGCATTTACTGGTGCCCTCATCTTTTTCCCTTTAAATAAAAAGCGACCAAAAGGATGAGCTCTTGGCACTTATATTTAGAATTAGTTGTTCAGCCAGTTCAAGCCCATCCAGCCTGTCTGGAAGAACCAGAGGAACTGCACCAAATCTCACGCTGTGCAAATACACACCGAAAGGACCAAGGTTTATGTCACTTGGCAGGGCTTTGCTGGTGGCACCGCTGCCACCACGCTCCACAGCGCAGGGGCATCTGACCTCAGACAGCATGGACGGGCACCCACTACCTACAGAGAAGAGCAAACACAGTTGGTGCCTGCAGATCCTGCTGGGAGTGGAGGTAAAGAGCAGATCCAAGACGTGCTGCTCATCCCACCGCGCCATTCCAATCGGCCCGTATCCTCCATCTAGATGTGCATCCTGCCCAGCTCTCCCTGGGAAGTTCTTTTTAGACACTCTACCCGTTCCGTCTGGAACTACTGGCACACCTGAATCAATAAAACATCAACGTGAAGACAGAGGACATTCTGCTCCCCTGTAATACTAGTAGTTAATACACTGCTTTCTTTAAATACTCTTCAAAAAGCTCTAAAATAAATGAGTAGACGTGCTTAATTATGATACGGGGTATTGTCAATTCTTTCAGAAGAAAAAGAATAGCCTAGAGAAAGTCCAAGTATAGCATTTCAAAAGGATGCACTCCCATGAACTAATTAAGATTTAAACTGTGACAAGCTGCAAGTAGCTCGGCGAGCTCTCCAACCACAAGCAACAGACAGGCAAAGGACCTAAGAACAATTTGGAACTGACTTTTGGGAATTAGGGGAGTTGTGTAATCTGATTTAATTGTTGCTCTTGTCAATAGAAAGATAGAGAATGTCTTGAATTTCCATGAGAGTTTGAGAGTAAGAGGGGCAAAAAAAAAAGGAAAAATAATCAATAAACTAATCCATAATTTCATTGATGGCGAGGGCCACAGCTTGTGCAGGGTAGATGAGGGTTTGTTGTCAGATGAATGATTTGCTCTTGAGACCCAATGCTATCTCCATCTAAGCATATAAAGCTGTCAGTCAATGCAGCGAGGCTGTGTGTGCCTTACCAGGGCTCGGTTTGATCTCTAATGTCCTGAAAGGATAGATTTGCAATAAAAATATGTGAAAACATTTAGAGACATTAAGTTTACAAGATGACTCTGATCCTGTGGATTAGTGTCGAGTCTGCAAGTGTGCTGAAGCCTGCCAGGGAGAATAAAGCACTGCACTGTCCTTACACTAAGAGCAATTTAATTTGGATGTCCAGATGTTCATTTCAAGATTTTTATCCATTTTGAAGAGTTATATCTCCATTGCCTTGGAATAAAAACATAATTACGCGTAAGCCATTTTACAAGATTCCCGTGGCAAATATTCCTAACCCTGCTGGGTTATTTTAGGGCAGTGAAGCCATAGTTAATACAAGGGGGGAAGATTGTTTGACAGAATTATTGAAATAAATAAAAAGGACTTGCTCAAAATGCATGTCAAAGCATGTGAAAACGTGAAGGTTACTGAAGCCCAAGAGATCCCTCCATCTCTTGCCAGGCCCCGAACTGTTGGGAAACGTTTCTAGCAGCAAACTGTCCCACTTTGCATTTCTAAGAGGCTGAATCCCAAGAATAATAATGCACAGAAGATTGCAGCCCTTGGCTTTCCAGCCAGACAGTAATTCAATGAACAATGCGGCCAGCCCATCAAAACACCCTTGCCAAGTTACACAAGTACCACTTGTAGGAAAAGCTTTCTACTAGAAAAAGAGACAGCAAGAGAGAATATGCTGGCAGAGAGGGAGCTGACGGGAAGGGCTCGCTCCTAATCGGATGCTTAATTACAGCCCCGCTCCCATGGCGGATAGTGACGGGGCTCCGAGGAGCGCGGGTGCTGTGCGGGGATTTCCAGCACCCAGCGCGGGGCTGGAAGGGACCCTTCCAGCTGCAGCACAGTCCGGCCGTGCTCTGGCACCCACCTGCTCCTCTGAGGACCTGGCTCTCTCCCATCACCCCCTAAATGACGGCGTGGCCAGATCCAGGGGGGGTTACTTCAGGAGCCGACTTTGTGTCTGAGGAGAGGCCCCCAGTGCAGCAGGGACTGAACAAGCAGCACAATCCTGCATCACAGCGAAAAACACCCCAAATGAGCTGCAAATTATAGTCTTTTGATGAAAGTAAAAAGGCTTTGAATACACAGGGAACTGATCCAAAAGCTGGTAAGAAGCCTCCCAAGGATAGAGGACACATTTTAAAAGGAAACAAAGATAAGTGTTTTCTATTTTAAGTGTTGCCCTCCCCACCGAGTCAAGTCACTAAACAATTTGGGTTGTTTTTTTTTTTTAACCTGAAGGCCTTCACCCAGCTTTCTGAGATTTTCTCCTCATTTTTAGTTACACGAACGCGTGTCAGAGCAGAACGCCTTTGTAATTCTGTAACATCACCTCCCGCCGCTTCCTCGGCAGCAGCCCTGGACCGAAGCGGAGCACTGCAACGAAACACAGCTTTCCACTTTCACATTTAAAGACATTTGCAGAGCTGCATCACATAAGCTATGAAGATATCAAAGGGTTTCCCTCCTGCAGAACTTAGCTGAGGTTAGACCTGGCTGACAGCTGCGTTAGCAGCACAAAAACCAGAGGAGGAAAAGGATATTCTGGAAAAGAGCAAGTGCTTTAGGGCACAGTGATGGGCTTCAGAGAGGCTTCCAGAACCACCCAGTACCATCAGGACCTGACGCAGGATGCGCAGGGTGATGAGCAGGGGCTGCACCACCGAGCACGAGGCACCGCGAGCTGCATTCCTAAACCACACCAGCAAGGGCTCCCACCTGGAAGCCCAAGCACTGACCCATCTCTGGCTGCTGCCATTCTGGCCACTTTCCAGCTGCTGTACAAACTGGGAGACAAACAAAAGTGGTTTGCAGGCATTGCTATTGCAAACACCTGCTTTTCCACTCCCACAGCAAAGGGCCCCAAAAGCACCGTTTGCTTTCCCCTGGGACAGACACTGGTACTCCTGGAAGCGATTACTCCAGGGGTGCAAATGGTAGTCCCCACATTGGCCATGGATGGGTCCAAGAGACCCTGGGCAACAGCACCGCTCCCAAACCTGTGGGATCAAATGTGCCATCAAAAGTCTAAAAGTGAACAGTCTTCAAAAGAAATACAACTCTCAGGCCTAAAGCGTTTGAGGAAGGGCTGTCACCACCCCTTGTGCCATTGCTCCCACCTGGAACAAGGGGACAACCCTCCTCAGCATATCTGGGAGACAAAACCAGCCCAGCTACCAGAATAAGCAGGGAACTGGCTCTAGGAGGGAGCATGACAGCCTGAACTCCCTGACAAAGCAGAGCCATAAAGGTACCATCCTACAGCAAGCTCTCCTCTAATGACCAAAAGTGCTCCTTGTTCATTGACGAGTCCTTCAAACTCCAAAGCAGCAACACCTATGGAGACCAGCACAGAGTGCCTCACTGGCCCGTGGCTGGCACCAGGGGGGCAGGAGCAGAGCAACAGCCTGAGCAAAGGCCCATGGTGCAGTGTCCACCCACACTGTCTCCCAGACGGCAGCCAACTCTGTGTGGGAACAGTGAAAAATAACAGGAGGGGGGAAAAGGACAGAAATGCTGAGGTAGACCCATCTGGGCAGCTGAAAGGGGCAACAGGCAGCAGTCCTATGGCTGGGAAAACTGTACAGGTCCCTTTCTCTGTGAGCCCCAGGGAAAGCTGGCACAGGAGAGCCGTGCCTGTGAGGCAGCAGTGCTCGTGCTGCAGCTCCAGCCACACCATCTTCCCCACCTTTTTAAGTAATAACAGTACAAAGGTTATGACATGCATCTAATTCCATAGCTGCTATGAGATAGGTATTAAGGCTTCTCAAACCCTTGCCAGCCAGCCCGCCCGCTCCTATGCAGCATGAATTTCTGTTATCTTTCCAAAAAACTCAATGACCTGTCTGGGACGAGCCAGGCTCCCCAGGGACAGAGATAATTTAGAGCCTGTGTCACTCCCCATTCAGTTCAGGCTGCCAGCGCCTCGGTTTGTACTCATTTGGGTGTTGGAAATAACCCCCAAAATCCACAGCTAAATGCACAAAGGCTTGTGGCTGAGTTTCAACTGAGTCCCTGAAGGTTGTACATCGTTGGCTTCAAGATCATGCCATTAAGTTTTCATTACAAAGCTCCAAGTGTGTATATTAACCACCTTTGTACCTGCTGCTGTTTGGCTAATGACACTTAATGCAAATAGAGCCTTGGGTTGCCCTCACCTCTCAAGAAAGGTGTTTATTTTGAAAGATAGCTTGAAAATGTGCCAGAAACACCAATTTCTAAAGCATGCAGTTGCCAGGAGCAAGGCAAAGCAAAAAGAAAGGAATCCAGGTATCAAGAATTTAGGAGAGCCTGAACAGACTGAAACACAAGGAATACATCACATTTACTTGCTGTTCCACTTGATCTTTTGCTCACTTTGGCTAAAATGAAAACGGGACTGACCTGCAGAGGTCCCGAGCTGGCTCTGCTGCCCAGGGCTGGATTACTGAACAGGAGCCACTCGAGAGCAGCACAGTCCTCAGCCCTTCTGCTCTTCCCCTCTTGAAATTCCTTGCTCTGAGGCAGCAAAGAGCGTGCAACAGTGGCAGTAGCAAGGCACGAAACAGGAATTTTTGGATCTTGCATTCAAAACCAAACACCCTTGGTGCAGCAGACGTAACACGACGTCTCCTTGCTACAGAGCAGTCGGTATTGTGAAGATTCCTAAGCTGGAATCTCACTGAGTGGTAAATCACTCAGCTGGCAAACTGGTTTTTCTTCAGGTTAGCTATCGTTCTTACGGGGTAAGCCCAATTCCCAAACAAAGGTGTTCAGAAGGAGTTTCTAGTCTCCTTCAGAAACACTGGCCCAAAGCAGCAACGCTCTGGTTTTAGGGTCAAATCTGCTTCGATCAAAACAACAAATTAACTCTTCTGCTACCTCCAACATCTGAAACAAAATATACATCCAAAAATGAGTGCAACCTCCTTTAAAAAAACAGAATTGTGCTAACACTGAAATAAAAATAGCTTAGGAAACTGCAAAAGGAGCCATCTGGAGACTCCCACCACGGCAGCAGAAGAATGCAGAAGGAACTAACGGTGCTCAGCAACTCCCATCACTAATGCCCTTCTCCAAAGCACTCAAATACAGTGGGGTGAGAACAAACAGCACGTTTCTCACGTGGCAAAGTCACAGAATCATAGAATACCAGGTTGGAAGAAAACTCAAGGATCATCTAATCCAATCTTTTCAGGTAAACTAAGGTCACCACACAACATCCAGCTGAACCCCCTGCACCAGCAAACCATTCCCCTGTTACTCGGTGGGAACAGGTACCACCAGCCATGCTTTTATTTCCCAAAAAAAGTTGGATGCCCTTCCACCAAGGAGGATCAAAGCCCCTCACTGCAGCACAGAGCTGGCAGAGGGTGCTGAGCACCTTGTGTGAGCTCCTCCACGTGCACAGCTCCCTCTTCCCCAACACTGGGCTGGAAGTGATACAATTAAGCTCAACAGCTGCACTTTACAGCTGTTCCTTTCTAAAATACAGAGGTATGTTGGGGTTTTTTTTTCCTCTTTAAAAGTGGGATTGTAGGATTTCCTTAATAAATATTCAGCATCCTCACCAGAACAAAATGGGAGTGAAAAAGCAAGACTGCTGGCTTTTGGATCGGCTCCGTGCCTCTATTTTTCTATGTAACCTGCTCTAAAAGTATAATGATCGGCATTAAATCCAAGCTTGAAGGCACAGTACTAAAGCCCAGGAAAACATTTACATTTCTGCAAGGATGAAGCATGAAAATTCAGTGACAAATCCATTTTTCTTATGCAGAGTTGTGGCTCCAGAGTATTTGTGAAGACAGAAGAGACCAGTACTGGGAGGATAATAAAACTGTTGGCTACACTTCTCTATCTCTTATAGGTAGCACTCCACCCCCGCTTTAAAAAGAAACAAAAAGGTTCCCCAAAACTGGGG
>JANHFX010000482.1:56960-70018 GCA_027560015.1 Chloroceryle amazona | reverse complement strand
AAACTCCTCTCACCCTCTTAGCGGCGCACCCCCCCACTCACAAAAAAAAAGAAAAACGGCCCCCGAGAGAGGGGGGGGGGGGGGGGGGGAGACACGACACTGAAATACTGCAGCATGTTTTCTGTAGAAATAGATCTGCTGACGCACACAAAGTAACCAAGTAATCCACTAAAGCCTGTAATCATCTCAGCTATGAAATCACTGAGAAAGTGCCCTCTTGCACAGGCCTTCCACCCGAGCTGGAACGTTTGGTGGATTCTCACCAGCCAGTTGCTAGGACAAACTGCTCAATGAATGGACAGTGTTATGGGAAGGGAAAACGGGAGGCACCTCAGGTCTAGAGATCACCACAAGGCCCCTCCAAGTAATAATAAAATTCCTTCAGTGGCATGTAAAGAGTGTTACACGTTCCTCCTTTCTTCTGCATCCCTCATGGTGACGTGGAACCAAAGACGCACCACGTTCCCTCTTGTAGACTGACTGTGCTGGGCTGTGCACCTTTGATGAACTTGCAGCATGTTATAAATACAAGCAACTCTTCACAGCACATCAGCTCAATGGACCAAATAATTCAGCAGCTCCTACACTCCTCTGACTTCAGAGGGTTCAACAAACCCAGAAAACACGCTACAGAAAAGCCAGTTCCCACCCTTCTCAAGCACACCCTCTGAACCAAATGCACCCACTTGCAGGTGCGACCCCAGCTGACCTTCCTACGCAATGCAGCAGTGACTCCTCTCTGCTGCCCAAAACCAGTTTAGAAAGCACAGCTTCTCAGCCAGACAACCAAGAACCTTATTTTGTACCTGGTGCCACCAAAAGTCTCACTTGGGCAGCAAAGATGTGTCACTTGGAAACATCAGGGCTGTCCATTTCTTGGGTTATGCACATCCAAAGCAACAGGATGCTCAGCAGGTCAAAACATCAGAGTTTACAGAGACAGAAAGGATGGTATTGGAATAAAGAAAGACTTGGGAGGTTAGAAAGTAAGCTCTCAGCTCTGTTACGGACTTAAGGAAGTTGCATCCTTCATCTCCTTTCTACAACGGCCATATCCATACCACTTCTGCCACATACACTTGGACTGTCAGAGACTGTACGAGCAGAGAGAAAGGACCATCTCTAATGGGAGGTTTATTGACAGCACAACAACACAAACAACGCAGCGTGCGCCGGCGCTGCACTTTAGAGGAGACTGGGTACTCATTAGTGGACACATTTGAGAGCTCTGGCCCAGCGTCTTCCACCAAATCAAGCAGCAAATCAACAGCAATTAGAGTTGTGCTATGGAGACAGGACTGTAACGTGCTTTCCATTATCATTTAGAGCTGTCTACAAGCTGTAAAATGTGCAGATCCCACTGGCTTTGAAAGAATGAGAGACATCCTCTCTTTCAGAAATTTCTGGTTGTTCATTAGTGGATAATAATCAAAAGATGTAGTGGGAGAAGGGGGGAGTACCCCTAAATCTTACCCAAGCCTGAGCCCCACTGATATCAATGGAAAAACACTGAATATCATTCAAGGTCAGGAGCTACCTGGATAAAAATAACCCCAAGACAGTCTGGAGAGCGTTGCTTTCAAATTCTGAGACTTGCATCAAGTACATAGAAAAACCACCTCTGTGCAAAACACAACGAACAGGGCCCATCTGTCCAGCCCAAAACACTTCACAACCAGGAGCAACAGCCCGGTCATAACAAGCGTGGCATCAAAAGTGAAGCCGAAAACTGGGGGCAGGAGCTGGCACAAACGTACACTGCTCCTTCCTTAAAGATCAGCAAGGGCTTCTGTCTGGTCAGTCAAATCAGGAACACTTTGCTCTTCCATAGTTCAGACATCCAAACATGCTGCTTCATATTTAGAGGAAGATGCTGTTCCAGAGTAAGAAGGTAGGAAGACTATCTATGTATGAATTTACACTGAAGAGCTGTTTATAAATAATTCCATGCGTGGATATTGCTCACTGCAGAGAAAAAATGCCTTCTTCTAGTTCAGTTTAAACCATCATGGGTGTGAGGGGCCAGTCTGTCCTCTTTTTTCCATGCATTTTCCACTGACATTGCTTTGGTGACTGCAGTTACTCCTTAAACCAGACCCAACTCCACTGGCTGGTCTCTAGCTACTCTGGAGCACACACCAGTGCCGGTTGTCTTCGCCAGCACAATCTGCTCCTTTTAAATCACTGCTGCTTTTAGCCTGATAGAAATAATCCCCCAACGGAGCTGACTTCACCCCTCAGTCACCCCAGCATCAGCCCACAGCGGCTGTGCTGATTTCAGCAGTCTCTCTGCATTTAAAAGCACACCAGTAAGAGGGATGGTGCCAGCGAGTGGGCGTCTGGCCCTCCCAGTCCCACTCCATGAGCAAAAAAAGAGCCCTGCTGACCCCCACGGCAGCCAAGCTGGAGGGACCACTGCTGCTTCTGCCACCCAGGTATATTTTTGCACCTCGCTTAATCCCTCCTGAAGTAAGATCACACTTAAGGCTGGTGAAACGAGGACATCTTAAAGACATATAAAGCACCTCTGCAGCCCGTCTTAGTATCTTAATCAGCATGGCTGAGATCAGGAGACTCCATTTAAGAGTTCCTGCTTTATAACAAAATGTCTGCTCCGCTCTCGGAGGTGCAGCAAAGATGCCCCAATCCCTCCTGGCAGAAAGTCCTATTTGCTTCATGAATTTTTGAAGCTGCCTCATGAATTAATGCACTAAAATAACTTTAATAGAGTCCTCGTTTACAAACGCTCCCTGGAAATGTTGGTAGCATTTAAAATATACACTTTAAAATAAGCAAATGAATATTTAAAAGTCTCTTTTGGAAATAGCCTGGAGGAGGAAGGCCATGTTCACAGTGGTGTTCAGCACAGCAAGCAGCAGTGCGTGGTGGTGAACAGGGAGCCTGAAAGAGATGCTCACAGCACGAGAGGCTTATGGGGCACAAACTCCACAGATTCGAGCTCTCCCTGAACGTGGTGTTGTCCTGAAGGACAAGTCCCATCCTCATCTCATCCCTGTGGATAGCACTTGCCTACCCACGCTAAGGGTCTGGGGATGTACTGGGCAAGGGCTGCACGTCAGAGCTAGGGATCATTAACAGAAACTTCATCTGGGCATTGAAAGCACTTCACTGGTTAGAAGCACCCTTCTTTGATCACCCAGCCATCTGTGAGACACCTGGAAACCACCATGAGGTCACCATTATGAGGTCTGACCAGGTCTACATAGGATGAAATATTTGCCCAACTTCCCAAAAATACCTCTTGCCTCAGACAACGGGGCAATGGCCATGTGCATTTTTCCTGCCTGGCTGGCTCACACCACAACAGCTCGCATCACTGCCAGGGAGTGTGGGTATCTCAGTCTGGGAGGCACTTGCAGATCCTTTGGGATGAAAGGAGCTATATAAATGTAAATCATTCTCATTAATGTAAATTGTGGGACAATGGGATGTTTTCAGTGAACAGACTCAGGGCTGAGCTTCAGAGCCTGGGTGTTTGTGTGCAATTTCACCAGTGAAGAACACGGTGTCACTGCCCAGTAGCTGGACACCAGAAAGGCCTTCTCCATGGAGAACCTGCTTGGGAATTATCACACACAGCGACCAGGTCGGGCTCCAAGGGTAGTGCTGTGGCCACAGAACAATTGTCTCCCTCATGTGCTGTTGAAAAACATTTCAAAAGCCCTGAAGTCCTCCTCTTGCACAGCTGTCCACAGCAGATTTAGGGTTTCTCTGCAACTGTAGGAAGTTAATTAACATTTTTAAAGACCAACTGTAAAAACCAGGGTGACTCCAGTTCAAACAGCTTGGTTGCTAAAAAGGGGGGAATTCACATTCAGAGATGTAAATGTGCAGTTACAACTCAAACCATCATGACCCAATCCAGTATCTGGGAGATCTACCAGGAGTTATTCTACTGGTTTGGGGGTAAAGTTTGAACGAGGCCCTTCCCTGTATCCATTTCCTAGTCTCGGTGTTGAGACAACCGCTACCAGCTCCTGTCAATGTCCGTCCTAACAGAAAAGAGTATTTCTTCCTAGATAGCCATTGGTACCTAGGGACCAAAACAGAGCATCAGCAACTTAAGAGCCAACTTAAGGCACAGCTAAGTTATGCTCACTGGACACAGTCTATGACTTGCAGGTTCAGCTGCACCTCTGCTCAGGTCAGAAAGTGTGAAAATCCGAAAGCCATAATCAAACTGGAGGATCAGGGCTGTCCTTAGGAGTCCTGCTGCACAGTCACCTAGAGCCAGCATACTACGAGCCTACAGTTCAGCAGTAAACTATTCCCCGAGAGACGTGGCCGGCTGCCTGCATCTATCCAAGGGCACAAAGGAGAACTGCGGCAGAGCTGAGGAGGCGAGCGCGCTCCTGTGCAGGTGGCTGCCGTGCCATCTCCAGAGCTGCACGCTCCTCGGCCGCGTGCTAATGCCAGGCTGGATCCAGTGCCCTGAAGAGCGATGGGATGAGCCCCGAGGATGGCTCTGGATCCGCGCCGACCCCGGCAGAGCTGCAGGAGCACACGTGCACCCGCGCGCGGAGGTGCCACAGAACAAACACACGCAACCAGAGCGCCTGCAACGACTGAAAGACAACAGCTCCAGCTTAATCCCAAACTGAGAAGCAAGTGCAAATTGTCAGATTGAAATTTCAGACGCTTACTTTTCTGTGTTTTTGTTTCAATATTTAGAACTCCAACTAACAAAGCAACAGACACAATGCCACCTCCTCGGGAAACCATACCCAGCTCCCTCCATCTGCTTCCTCCCCCAAGCCCCCTTGTATTCTGTAAAGCAGATTGTGCTCTGAAATATTAATACTTCGCTCTTCTGTCATTATTCCCAACCCTGCATCTCAAAGCTTGTTCCCAGCTTCTCTCCCCCTTGCATTTTTTCCAGGGCTCACGGCACTCAACGGGTTCTGTTACTCTATACTGTACCATGTCTGAGTGGAGCTTTCATAAAAAGGTGGAAATGGTCCAGAAGCAGCTTCTAGGGAGCCTTCCATCTGCAGCAGCATTTTATTTAGACAGCAGAGGGGAAATTAGATCCCTACGTTGCTGATTGGCTTTGGGAGTTGAATCTTCGGTTCTGTAGGAGGAGTTCATTTACACCACTGTAACGAACCCAATACCGAAACTCCCACCGGGGTGATCGGCGCTCGGGGGGAACGTGGGGGGAACAATGATTGTTCAGTTTAAGAGCAACGCGGAATTTGCCTTTAACTCACGCTCTGCCTTCACTCTAAATTTCTTTGCATTTGACTTTGTTCTATTTAATCTGGATTTCTGCTCCATCTGGCTTCTGAGTAACGATGCCAATTTATTTCATGTGCTTGCCGAAGAAGCTTTTCTTTAGCGTGGGGGAGCAGCTACGACAGAGCACTGCTCCAGCAAGTCTATTTCAGTCCAGCTCTGAACCTTTTTTCCCCAAATGTTCTAGCAAATACGTCTGCGAGCATGAATTTCTGTAATTGCAGATAATTCAGGTAACAGAAGAGCATATGGAAAAGGCATTCCATTGGAAATACCCTGGATCAGCCTCACCTAGCGTAAATCAGCTTTGGCATCCATGGCTGCTACACCAAGGTGCACAGGCTGATACACAGCTGCTTATGCCTGGCAGTGGGGACAGCCTGCTCTTCTCCAAGACTCTAGACTCAAGGACAAAAGGACGTTTCTTCTCCCGAGCTCCTACCTGGAGCAGACAGATGGCTATCAAAGCCAAAGCTCGCTATGGTTTTTAAGGCCAGAGCAAAACAGAGCTGCAAGGATGACTTCCCAGTGCCACTTCCATGTTTCTTTGGATCGGATGCTAAATTAGCAACCGGCTTGCTCTCCCTCCACCAAAAGAACATGGTGGATACTAAGTCCACAAGCAAACTTCACATCAGCCAGCTATGCTTTATCTCTCTTGCTCAACTGGGTAAGAAAGGCAGCATCCAAAAGGCAGCCCCCACAGGAAAATGGACTTTTCCTGCAGCCTGTCAAGCAAAGGAGCAGCAACTACCAAGCCCAAGGGGCACAGCTACCAGGAACCCTCCACTTCTGCCACCCCCAGAGACAGGGAGCCCTGATGCAGAGCACCTCGCTGCCTGGAGATGCGATGGGCACTTGCCACGCAGCAGCCTGGCCCGGCTCCCACCTTAAATACACATTCTAAAACCACAGAGGTGACCACAGCTCAGCTGCCTGGGACCTGCACAGGAACTGGGGCAACAGCAGCACCCAGCTGGCGTCCAGCTGTGGACCAAGCACCCAGGATCCCCAGCAAGATGGTGTCTGAGAGAGCTCATCTGCCCCCGCTCCTATTAACCAACCCAGCCACAGGCAGGTGGCAAACCCACTTCTGGATTGCAGCAGAGCCACAGTTATGGATGTTTATGTTTTTTCAGCACCGTAAGTCACCTTGTGAGTGTCCAGCATTAAGTGGGATAATTTAGCAGGCTTTCCAAATGACTCTGATTCTTCAGCGTTGCGGTGCAATGGCCCGAGTCACACACAGCTATATTTTTTCCTATTCAGCTAAGGTCGGAAAGGGCCACTTAACCTTATTATTTCAAAAGGCTCAAACCTTTCACAATTATAAACAGGAGAGTAAAAAGGCGAGCTAAATTTGTGTAATACATTACTTACCATTTCCCAGCCCCTGAATCCAAACCAGAAGGGCAAGGATGGCTCCGACACTGACATTCTTATCTAGAGCCTGGCTGGAATGGGCCTTACAGAGCTAACAGCATGAGGTGATCCATAGCAGAGACCAGTTCGTGCTGTGGATCAAGTGGGTTTGCTCCCATCATGCTTCTAGACTTCACACTCTTCCCAGCAGAGATGGACAGGATGCAATATGGAGGCGAGTGTGCAAGTATGCTAATAATGGAAGGGCAGACATCAGGTTAGCTGCTGCTGATACAGTCTCCAGGACCCAGTCCTAAGGTTCCCGCATCTCCCACCAACAACTCTTCACCGGTTTTGCTGCCGGACTCCCCTTACAGTTTGCCAGAGACCACACGTCCCACAGCAGACACTTTTCACAGCAGCCTCTTCAGAGATTTCCTTGCACTGTGTAATTCCCAGTCACCCTTGCACTGACATTAAAACACTGAACAGTCACACACCCCTCCTGAGCCTCCTTTCCCTTGTTACCAGCCAGCATCCCACTGCTGGCAAAGGGGTCCTGCACAGCCTCTCAAGTGCAAAGGAAAAAACAGTGCAGAAATCCCCCATCCAAGAGAGTGGGTGATAAATGCATTTAGACAGGGCCTTCTACAAAGGCAAACAGGAATTAAAAAAAAAATCTCTCCACTTGATGTACATGATGAGGAAGCTGTAAGATAGTTAACAATGACTCCGACCCTCCAGCCGCAGTGCAGGATTTGAGGCATTGCTCAGGCGAAGCAGAACTCTGCTCTATCACCACTGCCTGGGCACAACTTTGTGAGCATCCTTTGCACTCAAGAGACAGGCAGAACAAATCCCTTCTTAAAGGCAACCCTGCAGCCCATTTCAACACCTAGTGCTGGAAGATGAAGCTTCCGTCAAGACATTCAGGGCTGAAATATTTTTTTATTGTACCTGGAAATTAATTTTATACTTTTTGGGGCATCACCTTAAAAAACAACTGGTTGCACATGAACCTGCAAGTTCAGTGGCACAACTTCTTCAGGCGTGCACTAATGTGCACCCACAAATTTAAGATCAAAATTCAACCCGTGGTGTTCAGACATCACGATACATAACAGAAATGTCAGAACAGCAACCATTAAGGCATAACATTTACTGCACACCACCACAAGTTTATACAGTACAACACTGCTACCCTTTGTAGGTACACAATGGTCCAGAAAGCCAGAAGAATTAACTTCATACACTGGATGAGAAGCTGAGGTGAACTTTTTCATCATCCATGAGCTGTCAGTACAAGGAAGATGTACCAGAGTGTACAGCCATTGTCAACCAAACTCAGCAGCATCTGAACTCAGATGTATTATACAGGAGCATCCTGACCAGATGGCTACAGCTGACCCAGAAATGCTGTACACTGGAGGACATCATACGTACTTGGCCAATATTAATTTCTCAAGAACAGACTTTCACTGTCTCCAGTGGTTATAGCGCCAGGAAACCAGGAGGTCGTGGTGACTCTGCTAGTGTGCAGCAAAGGTCTGGAAAAGAGGTCTCACTCTCAATCATAAATTTCTGTGGAAAACTGACCAATTCCCAAGTGTTTCTTCTGGGCAAGTATGTGTAAAAGTAGGTGCAGAATTGAGTTTTAAAAATAAAGATCATCTTCCACATCAAAAACCATCAAGGTTCACAGGCCACAAATTTACCCTGTTCCCTTTAAAGCAAGTATAAACACTAAAAGTGTTTATTTAGGCTTGTGTGCTTTTCCATCTGTACTTCAAGCCTAGGACATGAGAAACATCAGTGCTGAGGGAAGATAAATCCACGCTGCCTGGGACAACAGACCTGCTGCTTTTTTGCCAAAACCTTCTACAAAGTCAGCGAGTCAAGGCACTGAAACCCTTCAGAGAAAGCCATCGTCTCCAGACACAAGCACGCCTCAAGGCCCCTCCTCACATCACCCCAGAACTGCAAAAGGAGGCTGAACTTCTACAGGGTGAGGACTTCTGGTCCAGCTGTCCACCAGGAATGAAACCAACTCCTGTCTAGCTTGCACAGGCTGATGTGCAATGATTTGGTGGCAATAGCTTTGGGTCACTCCAACCCGCAATAGTGTGTGTACATAAATAACACTTGCCCAAATGTGTATTTATATAGAGCAAAGTAATAGCTCCATTAGACCTTTACATTCTATCAGCCAAATAATATGAGTTTTTAAAAACATTTAGTACTTGAACAGGCATTTTAACAGCTCCCATAACTCAACTGCATCTTTGCCGTAAATCACTTGACAGTTGAATACTCCATTATACAATCTAATTCCCTTCAGCATTTTAGAAAGTTAGAAACAACCTTCCTAAGGTTGTTTAGGAAGGGGAACAACCTTGCTAGGTGCTTGCTCTCTATGAGAAGGAAAGGTTTTTCCTTTTTTTTTTTAAGTAGGACTGATTTACACAGAAGCCAGCTATCTAGGGTGACAGCAAAGGTCTGAGGTTTTATAACGGATGAAAAATCAGCAAGGCTGAGGCCAGTTAAACTCTACATGTAACCTGCTTTGGTTAAGCATAAGGCCCAGTCCTGAAAGGAGCTGGTCCAGCATCACACAGGACAGTCCTTTGGCCAGAAGCCCCAGCTCAGCACCAGGCGGGAGCCCCAGGAACCCCTCTGCAGCAGCACTGTCCTGAAGGCAGCAGAGAAGCACCAGCTCATGTTCTTCTCTGAGGCTGCCTCCACTCCAGACCCTGCACCATTCAAACCTGATAACTGGACACCTTTCTACCCCTGGACTGGTGCTTAATGAAAGGAGCTGGCAAGTCACACATAATGAGACACCTCACACCCAAAACAGCAACAAAGGAGAGTTGATCCTGAACAGGCAGCTCTGCAAAACCCTTCCCTGCTGCCCACCAGACTCAGAGCTTTTAGCTTCAACTTGTGACTTGCTGGAGGGAGCAGGAACCCAAGAACCATCCACGGCAAACAGGGATCATCCTCTCCCTCTCCCAGCTTGGCAAGGACAGAGACCAGCAGAGGAGAGGCAGATTAAGCACAGGAGAGGCAGAGGAGCAGCCAGCAGGATGTGTGAAGAGGAGGTGGAGAGGAGAGCAGAGGAGAAAGGAGAAAATCAGCTCGGCTCGTATTTTATTAACAGTGAGGAGGTGCCACAGCTTTCCCGAGGAGGCGCACAGGGAGGAAGGTCAGCTGGAGCACTCGCAATGGGAAGGGAGATGAATGCCCAGACAGGGTGCTTGCATGGGGAAGAAGGAGGGAGAAAGCAGACCCTGGTGATGAGGGGTGTCTATGCATATTTGCACATGCCAGCATGAAATCCTACATTTTGAGGCATGCCAGCCTCCATTCTCCCCTCACCTCAGTCAGAAGTGGTGGGATGGATCCTGGCAGTCCCCATCCTCATCTCCTTCCCCTAGAAGGCCCCGTTCTTGCACTTTCTCCTGTATTTCAAAGCTCACAGACAGAAGCAAGAAAGGCAATTAAGTCTAGATGCAGGTAGAAAGGATCTCCCATGGGAAACAGTTTAAGAAACACCGTCTCTAATGGGAAACTTCACCATATTTCACTCTGGCTTTATGATCTACTCTGATGAGCTCTTTAAAAAAAAAAATACACACTCTCTCCCTCTCTCTCTCTATATATATATATCTCCATCCAGATGAATGCTTTTGATCACTTAGCATAAGTTTTTCTTGGCTGTAAAAGATGGCAGGCTGGGGAGACTAAATGAGAAGAGGGAAGAGCCGAGGCAGTTGGTTCCCAGTCGTGCAGAGCCTGGACAGGCTCCGTCGAAAACAAGGACAAAGCCAGAGACTGCCCTGGGAGATTTACATCACGTGGGGCTCTGCACGGAGAACCACAATGACATAGTGGTTATACGATGCTGGCCAAATTCCCCAAATAAGTGCTTGATGAAGTTCCTGCAGGCTTAGAGTAAAGATTTATTCCTTCCCCCTCCAAAGCACATAACACCTAAGAGACAAAGACAATTAACCCTCGCTGAACCCAGGACAGCAGGACACTGGCCCACCTTTTATGCTGTAGAGCATTCCTCAGCTTGACCCCAAATCCCAGTGACACCAGATCATCACATCCTGGCAAACCACCGACAAATATGAAAGCAAAAAGAAGCAAAAGGATCTGCTGGGAGGTAACAAGACCCCACAGAAAATCTTATCCAGCAGGCTTTCTCAGGCAAAGGAAGGAGGCGAAATACTACAGGGTGGAAGAAGGTAAATTATCAGAGTTAAGACATTTCAAATGACTGCTCCCCTGCTGCGTTCAGCAGTTTTTCTTGATAGAGTCACTAATCACTGTAGTTTACCGAATGACCTTGTTGCGGCCAGCTCATCTTCAGGGGACCACAGCCTGCTACAATCCGTGGTGCAGGGAGATGCCTTCTCGGCTCTGCTAACTCCCAGCCATCAAATGCTGCCCACAGCCTGTCACGACAGGGCAGAGGAACAGCACATTTCATGGTAAAATGTCTCTGCAGAGGCGTTCGTCATGTCCAGCACATACAGGCAGCTTTGTACTCAGGGCAGAGAAGGGGAGATCGGGGCAGAAATTCTCCTGTACGTACATTTAAAAACACTGCCTGCCACAAGCTGAAAAAAATGCTATAGAAAAATCAAATATTTACTACTTCTGTTTGTTAATATCTTTCATTAGTTACTCAGCTGTAACAGTCATTAAAATGCTGAAAGGGAACTTCATGTAAATTCATCACTAGCCTGGGAATACTCCTGCATTTGTGAGCAGGCTGCACGCTGCAGCAGAGCTCCGAGACTCGATTTCCCTACAGGCAAGGCCAAACGTCTGGTTCACTCACAATTTACAAATGATTATTTTTCTAATTAATCATTCATCAAAAAAACACAAATAGCAACAGGGCATGAAAGGCAGTGCCGGTGTAAACAGAAGGCAGAGTCAATCCATCACGATCTCACCCTGCAGCCACTCGCAGGGGGAGACCCTCACACGCTCTAACTCCAGTGACTGTGGGGAGGGAGATGGGGAAATACCCGTTGTGTGCCCTACAGATACCATAAGGAAATGGATGATCTAGGTTTCTGTTATGCCAAACCTCATCTGTGTAAATCAGGAGTTATAAAAGACTGGTGAGACGCACTGGGAGCCAAACACGGCGCTGGTGTTGAACGGACAGGTAGGGCTCATGGGTGGAGGAAAGGTGTGGGAGGAGAGCAACCTTCTCAAACACAGTGTACCAAGCTGGAAGTGACACATGGAAATAACCCTGAAGGAAAGAGGCCATGGGAGAGTCAGCAGAACAATGAAAAGGGACTTGCTAAGGAAGGTCCGTGGCTCTCTGCAGTAGTGACTTGGCTACCCCTAAATCACTACCTCCTGCTGCAGCCTGAGGCCGCCTGGATCCAGGGGAGGTTGGTCCTCTCAGCTCTTGTCTCCCAGACCACTGAAACACGACTGCTAGTGCCAGTGTGCCAACTCCTCTTTGGCCTTAGCTTGGATTAAGGAACTCTAGAACCACAAGCAAATCCTCTGTGTAACAGATCTGGATATCACCTCTCCTGGTGTTCAGAGTTTGGATCCGCAGCCCACTGCACTGCTTGCCAAGTGGCTCTCAGGAGAAGACAACAAGTCCACAGACATGGAGTCTAAAAGTAAACTGCCAATGCACATGATTTTCACCCTTTCACACCAATTCTCTGTTCTCATCATTGTTAATGCAGGTTAAGATATTTCCTGTACTCCAAAGACAGATGTTTGAAAGGCGTAACTACTTCCAGGACCCCACACCTCTCCTTGTGTTGGCCTTGCCATAGCAGGCTACTGGCCAATCTCTTGCCAAGCCAACAACTCTTCTAAAGGCAGCGTGAACCGGTAAAAGCAGGTGGCAGCAGATATTTCAGCCTTGCTGTAGTCTCCTGCTGGTTTTTATTATATTTCACAGGGCTAGGCTTGAAACATAATCAGATTTCAAAGAGGCTGGAGTATTGTTGGCAGTCAATTTCATTCTTCACCACTGAGATTGTGAGATCTGCCCTTGCTGCTCCAAGAAAAAGAAGCTTTCCTCCTTCCAGCAATTAATGAAACAAACTCAAAACCTACAATACAACAACAAAGGATATGCAAGATAACCAGGACATTTACAGGACTGGCTTTTACTGAAGCTCCACCAGTGCTGCACCTCCACACACTGCACACAGGTGGAAAAGCAAACCAAGCCCAAACCAGGGAAATTCTCCTGGAAAGTAGAATGCCCCATAACATCCTAATATGTATCATACCCTGGCATCCTTGTATGAAACGGTATTCTGTGAAGAAAGGAGACTTGAGGACAGAGGTGATGTTACTGAGGCATGAAGTCAGTCTCCTGGAGCTTTAGAGGATCTGTCCTGAATGGAGTTATCCAGGTTCAGATGAAGATGGGTTCTCAA
>JANHFX010000482.1:43066-56860 GCA_027560015.1 Chloroceryle amazona | reverse complement strand
ACCCTGGCATCCTTGTATGAAACGGTATTCTGTGAAGAAAGGAGACTTGAGGACAGAGGTGATGTTACTGAGGCATGCCTTTGGGAAGTTAAGGAGGAGCCTGAAGTCAGTCTCCTGGAGCTTTAGAGGATCTGTCCTGAATGGAGTTATCCAGGTTCAGATGAAGATGGGTTCTCAAAAGCCTGGACTGTTGTTGTTAACCTAATTTTAACACACTTGAGAAACTTGCACCAACTTGCTGGACGTGCCAGACGCGACAGCAGTGGGAAGGAGAAATGGTCACCAACCCAGCAAGCAGCATCACAGCTGCCACTTGGGAAGCCTTGGTTCAAAAACCTGTCACATTTCAAGGCTCTGAGCAGGCTGCTGGTTCCTTTGTGTTTCAGATCCTTGTATATAATACCGAGGACATTACAACGTGTTGAAGACTGTGGGACAGGAACTCTCATGGGAATAAAGCGCCACAAAAGCCACTCGGAGTGCCAGGAAGGGGTTTCTTTAGGAGACAGAACATGAAACTCTGCCTCTACCAACACACGCATCACAAGATGCGGCAATCGCCCAAGACAGGATTTTACTTAATGACATGAACTTAGCAAAGAGGGAGCAGTGACAACAACTGACGGGAAAACAGAGCAGTGGCAGAGACACCCCAGGTTGCTCCTGTGGCACTTTTGCAAGGGCCTGAATCCACACAGTAGAAGAACCAGCCATGCAGGAAGCCGCTTGCAAGTTACTGACGGAATAGGAGGAGCTGCAATAAATACAAATTCAAATATGGTTCACCTGCAAGAAGCCAATATGTGAAGAACAGCCAAACCCACCTTCTTACAGCCCAGTAACAGGCAAACCAGGGCCTCCGATTTGCCATGGGGGAGGAGAGAATCACTCCAGCATTTGTATCCATTGCTGGACAAGTCAAACAAGAAATATAATCGAATTGCCTGCACTTCACCACAGAAGCCCTAAAATAGCTCATAAGCACTAAATGAGGGAGGAAATCCATATTAAACAGAAGGCACTGATAAGAAATACATCCAAGTTCCAACTTTCCTGGTGGTTGGCCTTGTCTCCAGTACTTTACAGAAATACTTAAAGTAACCACTGCAACAGCTGTAACTCAATACGTCTACAGGAGGTACAAAAGAATCCAAAATGAAGTGGCATTTTGGCTCAGGTTTGGGCACTCCTAAGGTTTTATTACTAGGCAGATTTTTCAGAAGGAAGCTGTGACACGAATGACATGTCTTTGAGTATTTTTTCTAAGTGAGAGTAAAAGATTGCTGATCTGAGCCATTTCCTGCCATTATTTTCTGGTGTTTATGTTCTCTCCAATGCATCCTATTATAGCAAATTTGTTTGGAAGGGCTCCATTCCTGAAGATGATGCATGCTTCAAAAATGCCTTCTGCCCAAGCAATAATCCCACAGAACCCAGCTGCACTACTCCTGTGGGTCAAGCTAATCAGATGCACAGAGGTAGTACACAGAGCACCTCGCACACCACAGACTGGGCTATAAACATCCAATTACTTCATTTTCTGAAGCAACCACTTGAAGCAATTTCGCTTCTCACGCAAGACCAGCATTTACATAAAACAAACCCCCATCCAACCTTAATGCACAGGAACAGTGTTGAAAAACCAAGATGAGTTTTCTGTGAACATCTCCAGTTCTCATTCCAGTTCCTCAAGCATACAGCTAACCCACTCCCTGAAGGAGGACATACATAATAACTCAGCCCCTTTATTTTTAGCCTAGCTCTTCCTTCAAAGCCCAGCAAGATATGTGGAGTTTTGCAGTGTGTAAAGAATCTCTGCTCATGATTAACATCTATGTGAATAATAAAGCTTTAATCTGGTTTGAGTCTGTTACCTACTGCTTCAGCAAGTTTAACATCAGATGGAAGCAAGAGTAGCAAGGGTATCCAGCCAGCTTTCATATAACTCAAAGCAGTACTACAAGGCTTAATTAATTGAGATCACCAGATGAAAAACCTCATCATGTATATAAAAGGTAAAAGGTAAAACATCTGCTGATGCTCAAACAGTACTGAGATGGGATGCTACACAGGAACCTCTGATAAACTTCAAAGAGAAGGGACCGAGACCCATCTGCACATTAGAATTATGTTCCTCCTGCTCCAGAGTCCCAATCTCAGCTGGGTGCTGGGTAGGAAATATAATGGCAGGAGCACAAGCAAAGCTCAATGCTTTAATCATAGACAACTTTTATTTTCTCAGCCAAGTCTTCTAGTAAGCCCAACATGGATTAAGTTGCTCCTTTTAAAACAGCACAAGTGTGAAGGCAGCTCAGACAGCAAGCCAGCCTCTCACACTAGTGCACATGCTCTCCCTCGTTTCACAGGCGGTCTCAGTGTCAGAAGCCCTGTCTGAACAGAAGCAGAGAAGGAAAGGGAATTCACACAGGCCAAGTTTCAATAGGCTGCGACTCATTCTCCTTCCATATGTACCCTTCCCCACATTTGGAGAGGGGCTGGTCTGAAGCCAGGCAAAGTCACTGTGTGAGCAAAGTACCAACCTGGCATCTCGAACTAAAAACTTGCTGCACTGGTTTCTGCTTTCCAGCATAAATCGGAGTGAGAGAAACAGACAGATATCTAAAGGTGCTTTGAAAGGGCAACTTGGTATTTCCCAGGCCTTCTTGAACATAAGCAACCCAGAGAGGGTCCCCGGCTGCACCATTCGGTTAGCCTTTCAGCAGAGGCCATCTATCATGTCAGCCATTTACTCTGAGTCTCAGCTGTGCCCAGCCCCTGCTCAGACACCTGCTACCCTGCCATCCAGGGTCCTTCAAGTGATCCAGTCTCTGCTGGAGTGGTAGTCAGACTGCAAAAATCATTCCCACCTCACCCTCCCCATCAGGTAAGCCAAGCTCTCTTCTATGCTGTCTAGCTTCTTAGTCATCACTTCTCCTCCTCTTCGCCCACATCCTCAAGTGCTTAAAGACAGACTGGTTGCTCTCTATTAAGCTATTCTACTTCATTTCTGTAAGCTCTGCACAAAGCCCTGGCTCTCCAGCAGGCAGTGTGAGCTCCTTCAGCTCCCACACCATCCTAACACTACAGAAATGCCTTAACCTCAACTGCATTAAGTAATTACCCGCAGAGAAGCACTGCCAGCCCAGGGCACAGCCACGCAGCCTGGCCCTGCACCTCTGTCTCTGGGGCACCATCTCGAGCCCATGCACTCAGCTGCCTGCTCACAGCACCACAGCCCAACAATGCTCCCCAGCTGACGAGACCTAGACAGAGCTTTCTGCCTATTGGGATGGGTGAAGTACATCTACCTACTCTCCAGTTTGCACCATAAACGTGATACCTCCCCCCCCAAGCATATATTTAGGCATAATATATTTTAATGGCAAAAAGATGCTTTGTTCCATAGGGGGTGTGAGTGTATTTGATCCCTGTACTTCAAACAGATCCAGGAATGGAATTTAGTACATTTCTAAAATGAAGAACAGATGCCGTGGACTGTTTAAGCCAGCAGAGAAAACAATAAGAGGAATACTGTAGGAAGGTGACTTGAAAAAAGCGCTGAATGTTGCAGGAAAATGGAAATGCAGTAATGACTGCAGGACTTCAGGGACACACAAGTCCATGCCTCAAATCCCTCGGGAGAGACAGCTCCCAGCTCAGGCACACAGACATCTCTTCTACATGTGCTAGAGAGAGAAAAGTAATAGATAACAGCAGCTGAAGATAGAGCACATTTGTCTTCTAGTATGAGAGAATCAGTTCACCTTAAAATATAAATCACCACCCATGCAAACAGAAATCCCCTTTCTACTAAATTTACTTCAAAGTATTAAAGCCAATGTATACTTAAAGGTTGAGTTATACTTCTCTACTGCTTCTCTCTCTACTCATTTTCTATTCCGCAGGTCCCTTGCCTTGGACTCTCAAGTCTCCTGGGAAGCTGATGCAGCCGCTGTCTGTCAGGAGGCTCCCGGCGCCGCAGCACCAGGATGCAAATGCCACATGAGGAGGTTCCTGTGTTCAGTGGTGAGCATTTCTAATCCAGTCTTCAAAAGTGATGGAAATGTCTCCTACTGGCTTTTAGTGCCCTGTGTGTTATCACAAAATTCGTATTTGAGCCGTGCCCAAGTCAGCATCCTTTTGGAAATGAAGTGATTCAGAACGAGCGTCTGCCTCTCTCCTCCCCACACTGCCTTACAGGATACCTCACTCCTAAGGAATGGCACCACATTTCCACAAGCAAAGGTACTATCTGAAGTGTCAGCAGTGGCTTCAGCCTCTCACTTTAGCTCCGCACAACACCTCAAGATGTTAATGGTATTGTCACCCCTATTCCGCAGAGCATTATGCTGAGCTATGGAGTATGTTGAGCAACTTTTGCCTCTGGTCACAGAAATAAGTGCAAAAACAGGGACTGTGATTCAGAACCCATGCTGAGACCCTGCCTCACTCTTCTTATGCACAGAAGAGCCCGTATTGTACTTGCAGATCGTACATTTGCATTGCAAAGCGAGGAGCCGCGTGCGTAAACGCTGTGTGTACGAGTATATGCATATTTGGTGGGTAGATCTTTGGAAAATTCAGTGCACAGTGTTCTAGCTACAAGTCAAAAGCCATCTCCAATTGCTAAAACTTAAATAAAAACATAAGTTGCTACAATTCATAAGGAGCCTAATATTTATTACCATGTACTGCAAGCATGCAGTTATGTAGAAAGACTCCCTTACTGTCTCCAGTGATTATTCAAGGGATGGGGAAAAGAAAGAATAGCCTTTGCTAACGACAAAAAAAGCAAGAGTGGAGAAAACAATGTATTAAATCCTTGGCTTTCACAGCCAAGAGGCCAACGAAAATGCTATATATTTATAAAGGAAATGAAAACCTGTCAGCAACAAAATGAACTGAATAACAGAGCTTGGGCTGAATAAAGAGAAGCAAGAACTAAAGAACCAAAAATTCTACTGGGGTGGAAAATACACCATACTGTGCATCCCTGGGAAGAGGGCTCAGAATGGACATACGACCCACTTGGGTACAAGATGGACAGGAATCCCCAGGCACCCCCTTCTGATAATCTGTGGGCAGGGAACCAAACGTCAAGTGACATTGTTCAAAGGATGTATAATACTGGACCAACCAGAGCATCTCCTGCACATGCCCAGTATAGGGACACACGAGGGACAGGAACACCTGTGGCTCCCCGGGTGGTTCGGTGCTCAGGATTCTGCACTCTCCTGCTACCAGTCTCTGCAGAGCAGAAGTTCAAGAGATACTATCATCTTGTTGCACAGAGATAGGCACGTGAGGTCTAGTTTCCACACGCTGAATTTATGGCCCCATCCCTCTGCTGAGCCCACCAGGTGCCTGGGTGTCTGTGTCTACAGCAGCCTTGGAGCTGGAGGAGGCAGCTGCAAGGGCAGACAGCAGTTCCCAGCTCATCAAGAGAAAATACAGCCTTCGGGATACAGAGGTAGGAAACTTCTGGATTGCCACAGAAAATGCTCCCAGAGGCCAAAATACCAATTGCATCAACTGGCCTGGATCCTAATTCATAGACTCATAGACTGGCTTAGGCTGGAAGGGACCTCATCTAATCCAACCTCCCCACCATGCGCAGGGACGCCTCTCAGCTAGGCCAGGTTGCTCAAGACCTCATCCAACCTGGCCTGGAACACCTCCAGGGAGGAGCATCCACATCTATCTATTCCAGAGTCTCACCACCCTCCTACTGAAGAACTTTTTCCTAAGATCCAATCTAAACTTATTTTCCCTCAGTGTAAAACCACTTCCCCTTATCTTATGACTGGACGCTCTTGTGAAGAGTCCTCTCCAACCTTCCTTTATTGGAAGGCAGTCATGACGTCACCCTGGAGTCTTCCCCAGGCTGAACAATCCCAGCTTCCTCAGCCTATCCTCATAGCAGAGGCACTCCAGCCCCTGGATCATCTTTCTGGCCTCCTCTGGACTCATTCCAACAGATCTATGTCCCTCTTATGGTCGGGACACCAGAACTGGATGCACTATTTGAGGTGGAGTCTCCCAAGAGCAGAGTAAAGGGGGAGAATCACCTGTTTTGATCTGCTGGCCACTCTCCTCTTGATCCACCCTAGGATACAGTTCGCCTTCTTAGCTGCATGAGCTCACTGCTGGCTCATCTTGAGCTTCTTGTCAATCAACACCCCCAAGTCCTTCTCTTCAGGGCTGCTCTCAACCCACTCTGTGCCCAGCCTGTAACCATGCCTGGGATTGGCCCGGCCCAGATGCAGGACCATGCACTTTGACTTGTTGAACCTCATGTGGTTTGCACTGGCCCATTTCTCAAGCCTGTCAGGGTCCCTCTGGATGGCTCCCTTCCCTCAGGTGAATCCACCACACCACACAATTTGTTGTCATCTACAACTGAAGAGCTGACCTGTCATATTTCTGAACTCTTAAGAGTTGGAAGACTACCCTGAAAAATCACCAGGGAACTTAACTACCCATAAAAAAATCAGAACACAATTATTATAAACCCAAGTATTGCTATCTTAATAGAAACAAGGCTTTTTAGTGTGCAGAAGGCTTGGATTCAAGATCTGATATTAAATAATTTAGCTTTATGTTTCTAATAGCAGGAAGTTTGTGTGATTTCAAAAATAAACAACATAAGTATTTCATAATTCAGATACTTAATTACTATTACCATATTGATTGCAGGAAATAGGATTAACCACACATTAGATTTTGTCAGAGGATAATGTCAATACTCTTGAAGCGGTGGCTACCTATGAATCAGCTCACTACACTACATTAAAAAAACAAAATACAAACCATTGCCATCAGAAGGGAGAATTCTCAGTATACTGGCAGGCTCATCACCCAGCCAGGACGCTCAATAAACCCAGGAGGGGGATGGAAATGGTGTAAACATGCAAAATTAAACTCATGCTCAGGAAAAGAGAGAAGAAAGCTGGAAGTCTTGAAACTTTCCTTGCTTAAATGGTTCACCAGTGCAGTCATTCAAATAGGTCCAAATAATGAGTACTACAAAGAACAGCAATGCTCCTTCTCTCCCCAGTTCCTGCCGAAAGGTTTGGTGACCTAACAGGAGCTATCTGCTTGAATGCATTTCCCAAAGGAAGCCTGAGCGTAGCAAGACCTGTGCAGATGGCAAGACCACCTTCTCCTCCCGGCGAACATGGTCTGCTGGACACGGCTGCCAGGGGAGATCATAATTCCCAGAAAGCAAAAATATCTCCAGCATTTAATACCAAACTCACCCAGGGCTCTGCCCTTGTTCCCTTTTCCAGTACCCTCACGCAAAGGAGAGATGTGGGCCATGCCTGTGGCAGGTGTCCTGAGACACCATTAGGCACTTCCTACCCAAAGGATCTTCCCAGAGCAGCTGGTTTCATCCCTTGCACAACGATACTCATTGACAGCCAGGAAGTCTACCCTAAACTCCCACAGGATACCACGGAGTACAGCCTGGATTACAACAGCCTGGAGTCCATTTCAGCTCTCTCAACACAGACCTACTTCTACTTCAGAGGAGATCAGCAGAGGTTAAGTTGCGCATTAATGAGAAGTGGTGGTCTCAAATCTGAAAAGATGCTTTTTAAGAAGAAAAAAAACCAGCAACTCGCCGAGATGCATCGGTTTTGCATCTTCCTCACAACAGACTGCAGCTACTTCTGCCAGGCATCAACAGAAGGGAAAGAGCCTAAGAGGAAAATAGCACAGGACTTTTCATCACACGTGAAAGGCAGGTTGAAAATCTCCACAGAGGCACTTGAACACCTCTTGCTATATAAAAGACAATGCTCAGAAAACGCCTGTTATTTGCTTTTCATCATCTTGAGGCTTCCGCAAATCCTCAACTGCACCAGTAGCTGCGGACAGATTGTTCATGGGAAGGTTGGCAGTTGTGGAGGGAGGGAATGCAGCCACGTTTCACAGGTCTCCCCAGGCAGGGATGGCCACTCCGACCATGTTCTGAATCACACTGTCCAGTGACAGGACAAGGGGCAATTGGTGCAACCCGGAACAGAGGAGGTTCCACGGAAACATAAGGAGAAACGTTTTACGTTTTCATGGTGAGGGTGACAGAGCCTGGCACAGGCTGCCCAGGGAGGTTGTGGAGTCTCCTTCTCTAGAGACCTTCAGAACCCACCTGGAAGCATTCCCGTGTGAGCTGCTCTAGGTGTTCCTGCTCTGGCAGGGGGGTTGGATTAGATGATCTTTCAAGGTCCCTTCCAACCCCGAACATTCTCTGATTCAGTGAAATCACGACCGTAGCTTTCGTCAGCCCTGCCTCACTCTTTTCCCATCACCAGGCATAACATTGAAGGAGCATGAAAATAAAACCTCCATCATTCAGAGCAAAGGGATAAAACTGCTGGCATTTGCCGTGCTACAACTTTAAAGCTGCCCCAGCACCCGTAGATAAGCGAGTCACCTCGGGGCAGCTCTGCCAGATGGGCACCATTTTGCAACAGAAAATTCTCAATGCCTTTTAGCCTTGAGAGGAGAATAAATCCCTTCAACCTTAACTAGCATCTAAATTAGCAACTGAAGGCAGCCCAATGGACATCCCCAGAGACACCAGCTCTGGCAGTGGGAATTAGCACTCTCCTCCTCCCCTCTGGACAGTCAAGCAACACTTGCTTGCACTCCCAGCTAACACAGTGCGTAAGCCCGACACACTTGTGTTGCTCCTTGAGGGGAGAGCCCTCGACAATACCTTAAAGCCACCTGCCTCATGGATAATGCAGCACCTCCCACAGATTTGTTTGTCCAGGTCTTCCCATGCAGGCTTTACCCCCAGCTGCTGCCGTTACAGATGTACCCTGCCAGAATTCAGCATTCACTACACCTACACGTTAGCTTTGGCTCTTTGCATGACAAGATGAGGCTACAGGCAAGTGATTTTCGCCCTTAAAATGCAGGGAAGCCCTGCTTGGTTCCCAGGGTCAGCACCACTGGTACAGCCCACCCAGCCTGAGGCTGCTGCTGAGCATTTCCCAGAGCCTAAGGAGGAGACTCCAGAGAGCAGTTCTCCACAGCAGCCCTACATGAGGGTTGAGGAGCTAGGATACCTCACTGGGATTTGTGTTTTGCATCCTTGTCTCCCCCAGAGAGAGAGGATGAAAGTAGAACCGAGTTGGCAAATGTCCACGAATCCCCCCTGCAAAGCCTGGAGGGTCGATTACTGCAGCGTTTCCACACACAAATACCTAAGAGCTAGTTTCTGAGATCGACTTTTAGAGATTGATCCAAGGCCCAAAGGCACTAATCTCAGGCCTTAGCGAGCGAGAGCCATGGCCTGGTTTCCAGCGACTCCCAGCACGTACAGCAGCACGAACCAGCAGACAACTCCAGCACTGAAGTGGAAAACACCGGTCGTTATCTTCTCATAATTCTATACAACGTGATTCAGCTACACAAAAATCTTCTCTGGGCTGTAACAGAAAGGAGGGCTGCTGTATTTACAGCGAGCAGCACGTACCGCATATGTTGGTGCGTGTGCCTCTCTGTGTACACACCTTCTGCATGGTTTTCTAGAAAGCCATCAGGAGTTGAAATCTGCCTCCATTTGGTCAGGTAACTCGCACAGACTTTCTTGAAAATCTCTCTTTTCATTTCCTCCATGCTGCAATCTTAGCCAAATAACAAACTGACACTGATGATTCTGTCCTGACTCCTTATCTGGACATAAGGTGCATTTATAAATTCATTACCAACACCAGCAGGATTTCCTTGTTCTCCCTGACCCAGATAACCCCACATTGAGCCAGCTGCTCAATCCACTCCAGATCTTGGTCACTCCAAGCCCCGTGAAGTTCTAATAGCAATGCTGGGAGCATGTGCTGATGGTTAACAGAGCCAGCCCTCCACAACCACCCTCCCACCAGGAGAAATTCTTATGCTCCAAAGCGATGGCAGACACCCCACCCCACTCTGGAAAGCACAGAGCAGCTCGATGAGAATCAGAAAGGAAAATACCTTATGGGACATTCAGAGCCCAAATAGTATTGTTGAACTGGAAGTAACTGCGTTTGAACAAAAGTACTTCTGAGAGGACCCAACAGCGGGAGATTTCACGGCTGTACGTAACATTTCCAGCAAAATAAGCTCCCTGCACAGCCAGCACTTAAGTCTATTTTTTTGGCATACTGTGGGACCACAGAGGCCATCAACATGAAGACTTCTTCCCCAATGGTGGTTCCTGAAGGAGCATCGTCAGAACACATGAGCTAGCACCAGCAACCTATGGGCTCTCCCACATCGGGCAAGGACCCTCTCTCACCACAGAAATCCCACGGACTGGGGGGTCTGCCACCCATGTTGCCCATGCTGTTAGCACACCAGCCACTTCAAAAGGCCCTTAAGGAGTCAAGTTTAGAGATTAACTCCCAGTCCCACTAAAAGTCAGTGACTGAAAAGTCATCAGCTGAAATGGGGCCAGGAGCTTAGACCATGACTTGGCTGGGTTTTAAAAGGAGGACACCAAGGTGCAGCCCAGCTCTGCATTCACTTCAACAAACAGATACTTCTGCCTGCAGTACCACGGGTCAAAACATTTCCATTAACACAGCCACAGCATCAGCAGGCGAGCGCATCCGCGCTGCCTCACACTGCGATCCTGCCAGATCAAACTGCAGAAGGCAGTCAGGCCAGGTCAGAGAGAGCTTCAGATCTTCCAGGCACATCCCAACACCACAAGGAGCAGTGCTGACGGCTCCTTGCAGTGCTTGCCCTCCCATCTCCACTAACTTAACATCCCAGAAAGGCATGGCACAACCTAAACGTGGGAAGTTCAGATTTCCTGGTGAGACACAGAAACCCACAGTTCCCATGTCTCCAAAGATCCCATGGCAGTTTCCCTGGTGGCGGTGACTTGACCCCCACCAGATTCCAGCACAGGCAACCAGCTTTTCTTCTGCCTAAACTCAACAGCTCCAAGTGCTCCATCCCCACTGGAGTTTAGCACTTTGGAGATTTAACAGCTTCTAAAAGAGCCACCGCAGAGCAAGCACCACGTGCTTGACACAGCTTTAGTGCCCCAAACCGCCGTTTCTCTTGTGGCATTTGCCACCCATTTTGCAGGAACCCCTCTTAAAATCCTAGTCAGTCTGTAGGATAAACTGGGTGATTAAATAGGGGCAAAAGCTTGTAATTAATAGGCAGTACCCCTGGTTAGAGAAGAGGGAAAGAGGTAACAGGGCGACCAGCACAGCAAAGGTGCCCCCACTGCCAGTACCTGCTCGCTGCGGTTGCTCTGCAGCCATCACTTCTTCACTCCATCCCCACAGCCATCACTCAGCCCATCTCCGATACAGGGGCAGCTCTGGGCTTGTAAAGCTCCACATGCTCCTCCAGTACGATCCAAAACTCAGTATCAGACGAGGCAGGAGAGGAGCCAAGAGGACAAAGCCACTGCTCCTGCCTGGGTGCTGCGCTGCCGAGACCTCCCCGCTGGACAATCTGTGACACGAGCCCACGGCCAAGGGCCACAATCTGCGCTCACCTCGCATCACAATAGAGTGACACACGCGTCACCTCCGGTCACAAACTGCCCAGTCAAGAGCATTTCACCCAAACTGGCGTACCTGGGAGCACACCCAACTCCTTCCACAATGCCACCTGCTCCAGGTTTACAGTAAGCAAGCTATTCAGGGAACCGAAGCACACTCTCCACGGTTAATGTAAAATATTAATGTCTCATTTGTTCAACAATTTTGTGGAAATTAAAACTTTTAGGTTAATCATATACTGAACAATTTTAATTAAAGCAGTTATAAAACAATTAATCCACGAGAGCAGGCTTGGATCCTTGCCAGCCTTATTGGTTTAATACATGTAGGCAAAGCTTATTTCTCCCCCTGTTTGACTTAATGAATGCTAATAAGTGACACAAAATATGCATGCAGCGCTCCTAATATAGTTAGTCCATCTGGTTTCACTTGCACTTTGTATTTGTCATTTTGCTTTGATAGAGAAATTGAAAATGAATTCTCTGTGCTAGAAATTAGAAGAACTTTGCACCCTGTTTAATTTAAAATGGTATTTTGCAAACCTTTGGGGGAAAAAAATGACAGCGATTCTTGGTTGTCCCAAGGTTGGAAAAAGAGCACAGGACAGAAAGACAAGCCTGCACTGAGCAGAACCACAGCACTCAAGAGAGGATCAGCACTTGCTCAGCTTCTTTTTCCATCAGTATTTCAAAAGATTTTTTTTTCCTTGAATAGATGGTAATATAAAGGCAGAGGATAAAATATTATTTTAAGTGTCAGAGACAAATCCCTTACTACTTCAATTTGTTCTGCGTTACAACTTGTATGATCCATTTGGGGATGTATTTGTTTGCCAAAGCAAGCAGAGCTCAAGCTCTTTGTTGAATATTTAACATATGCCAAAATTTTCTACCTTCTTAGCATTTACGTTTGAGTTTCATAGCCACGGTACTTCAAATAATGCTCAGGACCATCACTGCCAGGTACAACCGTTCCACTCTGCCATTGAAAAGCCACCTGCAAAAGCCCTACACAGCTGAACACATCTGCCTGCACCTCGAACTGTCCTGAGCAGAGCCTGTTTACTCCCAGAAATCTCTAAAAAATGAACACTGGCTCTTCTCTGGGTAAAATCCATGTAACACGTATCACAATAAAATCATACATGATGTAATTACCACCGTGGAAAGTGGCCTCCATGGAGGCTCTAGTTCCCAACACGCCACCACCACCGGCACCCTCTCTGCAGTCCTTTCAGAAGGTTCCAGCTGCCCCTGTGCAGTCCATGAAGGTCCTTCCATTAATAGCACCGGGGTCTGGACACATCCCCTCCCAAGCCCAGCGTGACACCACAGGAAATACAGCTATACCAGCTTCAACTGCAAACTGTTTCTTTCTTCTCTGCCCAAGGTCACTGGCCATTTCTGCTGCTGAGACATCCCAAATGGTGACAACAGGGAGACTATGAGAGCTTAAAAACTAGCTCTGCTCCCACGGGTCCAGTGTCCCAAATTCAAGTACATCAGAATAAGAAGGAGGAAGGGAATCACGTGTGTGCGCGTCCTGAAAAGTGTATGCAAGACAGGGGAGAGCAGAAGAGGAGACCACCATCAACCACCCGCTGATCACCACGACCCTTGTCATACCCTCAACAAGGCAATGAAGGGAAAAAACTTCATCTCAGCACTTCAGAACCACAAAAGTGATGATAAATCTGGGCACCAGCCACTGGCATTATCTGCTTAACCCACTAATCGGTTTATGAGCCAACCTTGGGCTCACCTTGATCTACAATTTTTGAGTCACGTTCCTCCTGCTGTGATGAGACGTCTCCTGCTACTTGCCACAGGAAAGGTGCTCTGCCCACCCTGGGGTGGAAATTTGGGCGCACGCGTGCACAAGGGTGACAGCTCCACACTCATCCTACACCCAGCCTTCCCCGTCCTGCAGCATTTAGTCACGGATCACCTGAAGGCAACAAGAGCTGGAGACCTCAATGGCAGAAGATGCAACCCCAGTCCATGTCGCATTTCCAGCCGCTCATCAAAAACAGCAGCTCACCAAGGCAGCGCAAGGGGAAGCAGGAGCGTAGGGAGTGCAAGGAAAAGACAAGGAGAAGGTGAAACAAATAGGAATGGCTTCAGGTAGATAAAGAGCTGCCTTAAAATGAACTTGCTGACTGTTACTGAGCAAAATCTGGAGATTTGTGCTTGAAATGCCACCAGTATGCACAGGTGGCCAGGAAGGCCACCAGCATCCTGGCTTGGATCAGCACCAACGTGGCCAGCAGGACCAGGGC
>JANHFX010000482.1:0-42912 GCA_027560015.1 Chloroceryle amazona | reverse complement strand
GTGGCTGAGGGACCTGGGGTTGTTCAGCCTGGAGCAAAGGAGGCTCAGGGGAGACCTTCTGGCTCTGACAGCTCCTGACAGGAGGCTGGAGCCAAGTGGGGTTGGGCTCTTCTCTCAAGGAACAAACAACAGGACAAGAGGAAATGGCTTCACGTTGTGCCAGGGGAGGTTTAGATTGGACATTAGGAAAAATTTATTCCCTAAAAATGTTGTCCAGGCCTGGCCTGGGCTGCCAAGAGCAGTGGTGGAGTCCCCATGATCCCTGAAGGGGTTTCAAAGCTGTAGAGATGTGGTGCTGAGGGACACGGGTCAGTGGTGACCCGGCTATGCTGGGTTAACAGTTGCATTTGATGATCTGAAAAGTCTCTTGCAACCAAAATGATTCTATGACATGAAGTCCTCTAACAGGCCAGCATACCTGTGGTACCTGGTGGGAGACTGCACGAAGCTGCCTCTTAAGCAGGACTTGGAGCCCGTGAATATGTCAGCCTGGTCCCCCCCCGCCATGCCACCCAGGGCAGCACGATGAGGAGCAGCTGAACCCCTCCTTTGCCTACACTCCACTGTAGACCCCCACACTTGGGAGACCTTCGCACAGTTTCCCAGCTCATATCTCAGTCATAGTTTATCCCAAAGCAGCCTTTTCAAGGATGATATTGCATTTTTCTGCCAGAAGGATCCCAAAATAGCTCACAAATCACACACACGCAGCTGGAGCCCCTGCTGATGCCGGAGCAGGTGGGGGAGCTGGGACTCCTGCTTGGGACAGTGGCCAGACAGGTAAAGAAGCCCCAGGAGAAGCAGCTATCACACAGCAGCACCTCCCGTGAGCACCCTGCACAGCACAGCGGGAGAGGTGCCACGTTGCCCATGCGAACACCAGACTGACACGCTGATTCTGTGCAAAGATGGAGAGGAAAATGAGATCCAGCACCAAAAATGAAACTAAAGAGAGCCCAGTTTGACTCTACATCCCTGGAACTGAGGGCTCACCAACAAGCTCCTCTGAAGTGCTAAATAACTTCTCTGTGTGTCACTTAGTAAAATACAGATCTGGCTCTTCTGCACTGAGACAATCTGACAGAGAATCCTTTTTCTGTTTTTTTTTGGTTTGTTTTTTTTTTTTTTTTTTCCCTTTTTTTAAGTGTTTAAACATCCTACAAACACTGTTTAGGGAAGTCAGCAGGAGGCCAAATAGAAGCCTTGTGTCTCAGTGGATAACAATCCTTCTGTGAAATCACTCCAGCAGGAATCGAGTCACTCTTACATCTCCCTCCTCACCTTTTTTTTTATTATTATTATTTATTTCTATTTTAAAGGCATTTTAGCAAAGCTCACTTTGAAGTTTAAACCTTCTGCAACAACACTGCTTGCCAATAAGATAAAATATTTAGTACTGCTGTATACTAAAATCATATCTCTTCAAATACCTTCCACGCCTGACATAGCACAAAAGTTAATTCAGCCAACAAAGCAATACTTGCATTTTGTGTATCAAGAAGCAGCAATTTATCTTTTTTGTATATATAAATTACATACACTATTGTGCCATTTCAACCTAAAACCTCCTGTTGTTAGAGAACAGAAAGATCTTCAAATGCAGACAGAAAGATCAGAGCTATAGGGAGAGTTGTGACAAATGAAGGAGAACATTACTAGCCTGGAAAAATAAATGCAGGAGGCATGATGCTCCCCAGCAAATCCTCCCTGCTCGAGCCTACACGTGTCCTTCATCTTGTTGGGCAGCACATCTCGCTTCAGCCATAACGGCAACACTCTCGATTTGCTACCACTCCAGTTCCTGGGACTTCAGAGAACGAGCAACCCAAAGCTGCAAAGGTCAAGTCCACCACAGAGGCTATCTACGCATCAGGGCACCCTTGCTCAGCGGTACCAGCAGCCCACCCATGCCAGCAAAAATCCCACGAGGGAAACACGTCTCCATAGTGGCACTGGCAAGCCATGCAAACGTACCCACCAGAACAGGATAGGGGGTGGGGGTTTTAAGCATAGCCACTTGTTTGTGTCTACACCACCTCTGCTATCTTCCAGTTTCTCATGCTTGGCGTGCAGTACTCAACGCCTGTGGCCATCTCCCTCTGTTGGAGGGTCCCTGAACAGACGATGGCAAGCACTGAGCTAACATGGATTACAGACTTCAATGGGAAAACAAAACAACCGCTGGTGTGGACAGGCAGCGTCTGCCAGCGATAACGGCGCACGTACAACACGCTGTAGCTATTTAGAGCCCTGTCTCATGCCTCCTGTGCCCACTATGTTAGAGCAGGTACATGGCAGTGTGGGCAGCCAGCTCCATCCACAGCGAGGGAAGGAGAAGCTTCACCTCTGCAAACAGATGTGCTCTCAGAAAAGGCAGGAACGGTGCAAGGGTTGGGGAAGAGAAAGGAAACACGTTTTGTAATCTGACCTTTTGAGTTTGTTGTTGATGAAAACAATGGAAATGTTGCAATGACTGCAATGTTTTGTTGGCAAGGTTGTTTCTTAGTTTTGTCTCCATTAAGGTCTTGCCTTCCTTAGTCACCATTTAAAAACAAAGAATCAGTAACTGCCTCCCCCAACCCAAATCGTACCATCTGTTCCCATTTCTGCTCTTGCTTTTATAGGCTGCTCTTTACCATACGAAGAGGCATCACCACAGTGCCTCATGTACCACGGCCTCCCTCCCAGCCTAACTCAATGCCTTTTACTCTTCCACATAAAATTAACTGAAAAAGTCCCAGAACGTCTGTCTCTTCTCATCTCTTTGCTCATACCTAGAGCTCACAAACTTCCCTCCAAGTAATCCAATTCCTCTCTCACATATGCTCAGTGCATATGCCCTTGGTAACACCATCTCCCAGCAAAAAGAACAGGCTCGGGGTTCCCAAACAGAGTAAGGACAAATTAATTTAAAACAAAAGTATAAATGAATTCCCCCTTTGCCTCTGCAGGATGTGAACAAGAATGCTGCCAGGTCCTGAGAGCATCTCCGTAGGCTTGTCTTGCTCCAGAACACAGCTTCCTCCATTGCTCCATGATACCAAGTTTGGATCCAATTTGCCTGCACACCTTTGTGTTCCCTCCACCTGGCCCCACCTTTTATTCTTGTTGCACTCAAACATTGTCACCACCCTTCCTGTTCATCTCTCAAAGAATCCCAACCAGTAGCTTTAAGGATGTTTCACATCCTCCTCTGGACTTGATGTGTCTCTCAACATTTCCCATAGCCAAGCTCTTTCCTGAGCAGCCCGACAGGAGCAGACTGGTGGAGGCCCCACTTGAAGCTTGCATCGAGCGGAAGACGTTGTGGCTGGAGGCTTTTTACAATGCGAGGCAAACAAAATCCAGACACTGCCAAATGAGTGTTACCTGCAGAATAAATCACTGCTTTTGATCAGTTTATTTTTTTTTAACACACATCCATATATATGCTTTTTAAAAGTACGGACGGGATTTTCATGTCAGTGATTTCATTTTGTTGTTCTTTGAAATTAAGGGCATAATTCACTAAAGGCAAATTGTAGCCAGAAACAAGCATTTCTAAACATTCATCCCCTGGCTTCCCCTTTCATAGCAAGGGCCTCGATCTTTATCTCACTTACACCTGATGTAATTCCAAAGGTGGAAGCAGAAATACTACTAATCTATTCCAGTGTAAACGATGGATTTGTCTTGACAACATTAAGATCAATGGCACAGAATCAAACCCTTCTAATTTGAGTCCAACGCCAGGTCAGCAGTATCTGCCATAAGCTGGTCTAGGCAAGTAGTTAAGCAGAGCCTCCGTGTTACTGTTTCCTTCTTGTCTCGTGCAACCGCTGCCACAACATGGGTTTAAGAAACCTGGACTCAGGGAACTTGACTGCTGGTGGAGCAACCTGGTGGGTAAGGCAAGACGCAGGATTCTACCACCACAGGAGGCAGAGGAGACATGGAGAGAAATTTTCCCATTTCACAGGAGATAGAAATGGAGACCTGTCCCTGGGAAAGCCCCCCCCAGAAAGTGCTGGGGAGCACTGGTGCCCATGCTGAGAGTGAGCCGACTGACCCCCTTCATCCCCTACAGCAGCCGGACAACGTGGCCAAGACACACAGTTCTGTGCCCATCATCTGTGAGAAGGACTCAAATAACAGTAATAAAAAAGCACTCCACCTGTGGGTGATCATACTTTTTAAGATGGATTAGTAAAATGACTGCTTATTTATTGAAAATAATGAATAGCCTGGTGCTTTTAGTTCAGAGAGGTACACAGGGGGAAAAGCTGTACGCTGCTGCAGTAGGTTTTTAACTAAACAGCAAACCTATGGCGACGTCACGTATCACGGCCAGGAGTGAAACAGTCCCCTGGCTCTTATGAACATGACTAATGGCAGCTCCTGGAAAGCACACCAGGAATATAAGCAAAGCAGGTGAAAGAGTCAAAAGAAGGGAAAAGGAAATATAGGGAAGAAAATGTAGGCTTGCTCAGCCTGGCTCCAGATTGATGCCCCAAACCAGGATTTGGAAGAATTTGAAAACAAAGGGAAGGAAACGCAGTCCCTGAAGCAACCTTTGCACTGGGATCTGTCTGTCCTGCGTCTCTGGACTCTGGCCAAGCCCACGTGCATCAACATCTGTATTAACACAGGAGCTAAAGCAGAGACTGGCTAAAAGGGAGAGCAAAATTCTCATCCTAGGCTCCAGGATCTATCAGTCAGACTTCCAACAGGTGAACATTAAGTCCTCAGAGCACATTTCCAGTTGTGGGTATTTTACCCATTATCAGACTCTGTAAGCACCTAAATCTTTAACGCATCTTTCCTCACCACAGACAAGTGAAGCAGGGACAGGCTATTCATTTTACTGAGCCTCGCAGGAAAAGCAAGGGATCAGATTTCTGGGTGTAAATTCCCCTCCCAACACCACATGCTGGCTTCTTTAAACTCTGGCTGGAGATCTTCAGGGGTGCATTACCATGAGGAATCTCAAGAGTGAGGACCTAGCCCAGATTCAGCTGCTCTTTACATGACTGCACATGACCAAGTCCCCAGACAGAGGAAAAATTGAACCCAAGTCTCCCAACCAGCCCTGCCTGCTATGCAGCCCCTCACCAGAAAACCATGACATCAACCCCGATATTTTACAAGTGGGGGGGGGGAATATATATATATATATATTAAAAAAAGGGTGACATGGTCAGAATGATATCAGCAAACGTATTGCTAGGATTTTAACCCCAGCAAATGGAAAAGCAGTGTACCACCACCAAAGTAAAAATGCCTTTTAGAGAGTAATTCTGTAAAATTAATTTTCCTCTTCTCTTGGGAGTTCATTATGCAGCATCGAGAAACAGGCAAAGCAAGCGTGACATTTTGCCAGGACCTTCATGACAATGGGATTAGGAACACCCTAAAAGCAACGTAGCAGCACCACGGACACATTTTTTTTGCAGCTGTTTGTATCACAGCAGTGTAAGAGCAAAGCAGGGTCATTCAGGACAACGTGATCTCCAATATACATGGGGGGAAAAGGTTTAAGAAAAAGCAAAACGCTTCCCTCTGGATTAGCTTTCTTCCCAACTGCACCCAGCGAATCATGGAAGCAGATTAGTTCTGGGTGTTCATTCAAACCGTAATCCTCTGGCCCCAGTGCCGTTGCCTTCAGTGGCACTAATTCAGTGAAACAGAAGATGCCATAGGAAAGGCCTTACGGCTCATCTCGATTCCTAAGCGATGACTGATAAAAACCAGGAGCTTATTCAAATTTCAGCTACCCCAGTGCAGAACCATGGAGGACTTTGCTTTTGACACCAACGTTGCTAAAGAAAAACTACTTCAAGGACTTACAAATTCTTTTTAGACTAAAAGAAATGCACATTCTTGCTTTTTCTGCCTGTCACATTCCTATTTGGACAGCCAGGACTTACACAGCGCTGAACAAAAAAATACCACCGCTCCTGACAGCTCGGCCCTACACAGGGGGATCAGTTAGATGAAAACTGAAACTCAGCATCCAAGCTTTTAAGAAAACTAATCCTGCAGATTGCATGCAAACTTCCTTGGCGAACACAAACAACAGGAGCTGAATAATACATAAAAATATACTATTGACGGAATCGCTCCTGCACACTCCACTTTCAATGTATATGATGGAAGCACAGGAGAACCTTTATGAAAAGCCAGCACTGACTCGGCTTGAAAGGCACCTTAACAAACAAAGGAAGTACATTAAAAAAGTGCAGTGCTAAGACATTATCAAAACATGCATTATAGCTTGTGAAAGCCCTTTGCGAGCAAGCGTGTCTGCAGAGGATTGTGCTGAGCATTGATCTGTCTGTATTCTGGGTGCTTTTTGGGTGATGCCTGCCCGTAGTTTACAAGGGCAAGCTCATAGGTCTCTGTTGTTTATTTCTCTGCAGTCTTTTACTTGTCACTGATAATAGTTTTCAAGCCATCTAGCCTGGGAGGATTCAGATGGAGGTTTGCCAGGGGTGAAAGGTCAAAGCAATAATGTGCTGACCAGGGTCGGGAATATTTATCTGCCCCAAAAAGGTTCTGGATAATCAAATAGTTGAAAATTACTTTTGTGACAAGGCTCGTATTCGGATGGTTTCCTTACACAGCACAAGCAATGAGCAGAGCCCATCTCTACAGGAAAGGACACTCCGCCATTTGTCCACCTCACCTTCTGCATGTCAAGTTTTAACAATCCATCACCATGTTCCTGACACCTTCCAAAAAGTCCCTGCTGGCCCCAGCTCTGCAGAGCTTGCTGCAAGTGCTAGGGCTGCAGCTGAGAGCTTCAAGGGCCAGAGAGGAGCTACTCCTGGCCATCCTACATCCTGATGCTGAAGTCACCGGAGCTCCCACCCCACCGGCAAGCGCGACGGGGTGAAGGTCAGACACGCAGCTTAAACTAAATACTGAAACCGAGACTGCTTCGGAGCTCACCGAGAGCTAAAACCTCCTGGACAGATAAAAATCACTCACAAAAACACACTCGAGTGCAAGCTCTTCTGCAGCCCTGTAGGAACAACAGCAATTTGTATTTTCCGTCTCCTTTCCACTCTGCCAGCTGTTTTTTCGCTCCCTGTTTACTGGTAATGCCGCAGAGCATCACCCCTTGGATTTCAGTAAAGTATTTACTCTCTCTGCAATGGGAAAACATAGCTCTTGTTAAAAATTCCCATCAGACTGAAGCAGATCTGCTCCTCAGATAATATAATGACACTGAGGTCCCCAAGAGAACCCCCTCCAAAGCTAATAAAGTGAAAACAAATCCAGTTACATTAGGTTAATTTAAAGAACTTCTCTTTTTTAAGAGTACGTGGAGAGAAAATGGAAGAAAAATACTAAATTAATTCCAGCGTTATAAATTTGATTTAGCAAGTGCAGTGCACACCACTGTGAGAGCAATAACAATATAGGAATGTTTTAAGCGCAGGAAATAAATTATTTCAAGGGAGTGGTGAGGGAAGAAATGACAAATGCGTGAGAGAAAACCCACTCCAGTATTAATTAGAAACCCGCTTTTCCATTTGCATTTGGCTTCATTCACCAGGAACTGGAATTACCAGAGGCTCCAGGCTCAATGGAGAAAAACAGTTGGAAACTCAGCCAAACCCCTCCACAGGTGCCTCTTTCTCACCCCCAGCTAACAGGAGAGCCTGGGGTGACCAGCTCAGATTCATGCTCCCTCTCTTTGCACACCCAAGTGCAAATGATGAACCCCATCTCTGTGGAGCAGTTGCAGTCCCAGCTACTATGAAGGAGCAAGGAAGACTTCACGCTTAAAATCAATGAGTATGCCCAAGCTACAGCTCCCAAAGGGGTCTTTAAACCGATCTAAAATGAACAGTGATCAAGAAAGCAAAACGCTTCAGCAAGCAAGCAAATTAATTCAGGGTAATACTAACTAAATGTGGGTGCATCTCCTTGTGCTTCCCATGTCTAGCTCCTCAGGAGTCAGGAAGAAGGTGATCACCACTCTGGACACCTCCTGCTGGGACTGAGCCTTGGGCAAACCCTCCTGCCTTGGTGCTGGAGTGGGCACACTGGAAAATGATGAAGGATCCCAGGACAACAAGCAAGGTCAGCAGCCCTGCTCCAAGTGTAACACCAACACAAGGATGCTCCCAGCCAAACGAGGCACCCATTTGTTTCCTTTGCAGAGATGACAATACTGTGGCATTTTCCACGCACAGTCACAGTCCCTGGGTCACTCATGCTGTAATTTCTTTAATTTTCACAAAAACAGGGATTTTTTTTTCTCCTGTAGTCCCTGGAGACACTAACCCAAAACACACTCCTTTAAAGCAGTCCCATGTCTCCTTGAAAAGTAATTGGCATGTTTTCCTTTGGCTTGGTATCTATCACACTCACTTCTCAAGCCCCAGTAGCTGGCAAGCACCAGCTGTGGGTATGGAACTTCCCCCCAAATCAGTGGGAGACGTGGAAGAACAACAGGCACTTGCCCATCCTCACATGAGCACTGGGGAATTTCCACCAGTCCCGGAGGAGCCTCGCTCCTGTAGAGGCAACGCTCTCGCTCCCCGGGGCCCTGCTCCAGAGCGGGGGGACCCGCTTCTCCACCTCACAGCACCATATGGAAAAAGCAAAAGCAAATGTAGCAGGAAATTAATCAAAAGCAGATAACACCAGCCATGGATGTATTTAATACATAAAAAACAAAAACACGACAACGCAAGGAACAGCAAATTAATACACAAGCTTGACTCTTTTTTATATAAAACATCTGTCAAAATACTTAAGCCTTTGCTTTGTTGTACAAAGCAGGAGGTTATGATTTTGCAGATAGTCATAAAGCAGAGCAGTATTATAAAAATTAGGGATTTGCTTCATTGTCTCTACTGGTTTACAGTTACTAATTATGAGACTGCTAAGTGCCAAATGGTCAACAAGCAAATCTAATGGTTATTTAACTGCAGCCAGCCAGGTTGTGGATGCACTCAAAATACACACATATATGTTTAGTACACTGCTGCTTGCGTGTGGAGTCGGGTATACGAAAGGGGAGACGGCACCACATCTCCCAGGCATGTGTTTGGACACACTCTGCCAGAAGGCACATTGAGGCAGCCGAGAAAGGCTCCTTTTTCTCTGGCTTGGGCTCCTTATTGCAGGATCCAAGCAGCAGGGAGCAAAATATAGAACCACAGAATGGTTCGGGTGGGAAGGGACCTTTAAAGTTCAAGTCCAACCTCCCTGCAGTGAGCAGGGACATCTGCAACTAGAGCAGGTTGCTTAGAGTCCCATCCAACCTCATCTGGGACATTACCAGAGATGGGGCAGCGACCACCTCTCTGGACAACCTGGGCCAGGCTCTCACCACCCCCAGCATAAAAAGTTTCTCTAGTCTAAGTCTGCCCTCTCTTAGTTTAAAACCATGACCCCTTGTCCTGTCTAGTTTAAAACAATCCCTTTAGTTAAAAACCAGCACCCCTGGGACTTGCTAAAAAAAACCATCCCCATCTTTCTTGTAAACCCCTTCAAGTACAGACAGGCCACAACAAGGTCTCCCCAGAATACTCTGCGTTTCTCTAAAAGCCTCAGGAGATATCCATGCAATGCAGTTGACCACAATGGAGGCTTTAATCCCTTATAATGCCAGAATACAGCCCCTTTTTTCCTGCAGCAGGATATGGGAACTGGCTCATTATTTCCATGGGCTGGAAAGGGCGTGAGAGATGGTGACACTGCAGAGGTAACTGGGGCATTTCACTCGAAATGACGCTGCTGCGGGGCCACATCATTCACTTAAAAGCCCCACAGCCGAAGCACAGGGTTCAGTGCATTGCTTCAGAGGAAGAGAGACCTCACATGCACAGCAAGGACGAGCAGGGAGAGGAGGCTGGGACAGCTGCCACCTCACCTGTCTCACCAGAGCAGGACGCTGTGTTAAAAAGCAAGGCGATAAAGCCAGGAACAAGAATGAGGAGGAGAAGATGAAGCAAATCAGAGGCCAGCAGCTTCACTGCGACTGTTCTGGCCATCCCCATGGCAGCACCTGGTGAAAGAATTTACCCTTTCCTCCTGCGGAGCTGAGCATCAAAACAGTTAGGGTGCTGCACTCTCAGATGCTATTTTAAGCAGACAGGGACTAGTGGTCAAGTAGCTGGTTCAAAGAGGGCTCTCCATCTTTGCACCCTGCGGGAACATGCTCCCTGGCAAGAGCAAATGCTGGGTCACCCTGTCCAGGGGCAGGCTGCACACATTGATCCCTGAGCAAACCAGGGAGAGCAGCCTCACGCCTGCAAATCTAACCTAAGCCTCAGTCATGGAGGTAACCTTGGCCTTTCTCCAAGCTCCAGTTCCCCAGAGCACCCCTGGTCACAAGTGGGAGGACCTCTCATCTATTTGACCACTGCTCCTTGTGCAGGAGTCAGATGGAAGGGACACAGAGAGGATCCATGGGAGTGAATGAAGCAATTCTTCCCAAATGGCATGAGTAAAATACATCATGATAAAGTGAGGAAAAGCACCTTTGATTTTTATTCATTTGCAACGCAGCTATCATCCCTAATTTTAGCTGCCAACTTCTGAGTTATTTTCAAGGGTTTGGGTCAGCTACATTTGAAACAAACAAACCAACCAACCAACAGGCACAAAGCAGCAGCCCCATGCTCCACCAGCCCAGGCAGACACATGGACAGTCCCACAAGCAGCACTCGTCCTGGCAGAACAAGCCCTTCTGAAGCTCCTTAGGTCACAGCTTATCCTCAGGCCTGCTCAGAGACGCTGGATGCCACAGCTCTCTCCTCCACACGGCAAAGGGCTGCAGCATAAACGGGCAGCACCTTCAGCCTTCAGGAGCAGCAATAGTTTAAAGGCTGCAGTATCTCAAGGTGCATCACTTTTGCCAAAAACAGGACTATTTCCCCTGGGATGGGCAAAGTTTTGAGCTGAGTTTCTGAGAGTTCCTTAGTTTCTTTTGTTCCTGTTTTGTTGTTTTGTTTTTTTTTCCCCTTTTAATTGCAGTGTTTTACTGAACCTTTCTGGGACACCACATTATGATGCACTCCACAGAGCTAGGCTATGGCAGTTCACCTTAAAGGATTAGGCAACCATGGAAAGTATTATAGCAATGCAGTTTATGTAGACCTGGAATGTATTCTCCAACGAGATTAACCTATCTAATAGGATTTGGGGAAGCTTTCAGGGCCATTAGGATGCCCCGTACATGCTAAAGGCTCCAGCTGCTATAACCATTTGATTTAATCTGATCAAGACTGCCTAGGTGTGTTCTGTCAGTGATGTTTCTGTCATTTTCATATTACATCTCAATGGACAGCTTTCATCCAAGTTCCATCGTGTACAAACAGGCAAACACATTTGAAGCTAATCTTCAATTATAAGAGCCACTAATTATTAAAGCCTGGGTTTAGAGCTGGTTATACTCTAATCCTACGTGGTATGGAGCATTCCCCTCAGTGCTGCTAAAGGGACATCCAGTGTCCCCATTTTCCTTTATTTTACCTTATAACCCATTACACCCTGTCATTATTTGTCATTCTTTCTTAGGAGGAACCCTCAGTGCCCCGGGTGCCAGGTGCTGTGCAGATCAGCAGCGCTAAGGATCAAAAGGAAATAAAAACAGTCTTATCCCAGTGCTCTTGCCGTGCAAACAGACATAACCAGAGGCAGCCGCAGGCCAGCGCGTTACGGGAGAGCGTGTCGGGGAAGGGAGATGGAGGGGGCCTCTCTACAGACATCTCATCTGATAAGCAAAGACGATGCTATAAATCGCACTGATGAGCGCCTACCCTCTGCAAGTGAGTAAACCCCTATGAGGGATGAGCAAGTGCAGGAGTTACCAGAGTTACCATCTGCTCGGGGCCTTTTAGCCACTAACAGAAACATTTCCCTCCTCCACAGGTTAAACAGATCCTCAATATACATTCTTTAAATCCCAGCCTGGAGGTGAAACCAAAGGCCACCTCACAGGCTGGCAAGCATCCTCGGCTGACAGAGAAGTAGAGAAGGTGTCTAGCAGTCGTGTCCCCCCCCCCAAACCTACATGTGTCAATTGTGCGCACACAGCCTCCACCAAGCAAAGAAAACACCTGAGCACCTGCAAATGAGAGCATCTGGAGCAACATCTGGAACACCCAGTTGTGCTCTTGCAAGTATCTGCTGATTTGCCAGCTCTGTCCTCACAAGCCTGGGGCAAAGCAAGATCTTTAGGAATCAAGAAATTGCATTGAAGAAAGTCCTGACCGCCCCTTGAGGTGAATCTGGTACAGGTCACCTTGGCCTTTAGACATCCATCCACATCATTTTAAGCACACAAATTGGAGCTCTAGAGCCAACTGACTTTAATCTGAATTGGGCTGGCTCAGCAATGCTCTGAATCTATTCAGCCCGTCTTTATGTTTATTTTCAAAGACTAGTTTAGGCATCTCTTCCTCAGTGATATTCATCAGAGGAAGGGAGCAAAGATGAAAGCCTGTAGCAGCCTCTGGGTAGGATTTGTCCAACCCTGTAATTCTGTTCTCAACAGACCAAAATCTGAGAGGTATGGACATACCAGGAAACGTGAACCATTTCAGCTGATCTTGACTCATCAGGCTGTGAGGAAAGAATTCCTCATTCCCTGAGCATCTTCTCATGCAACTAACTTTTTTTTTCTGACTACTTTTCCCATTATTTTTCAGTGGGGGGAAAAAACGTATTTTTAGGACTAAGGCTTAAAGGCCCAACATATGTTATTGGTAACTCAGAAACATGATGTTCCTCCCAAAGCCTTCAACTCTGCCCCTAAAGAAATCCCCCTGTCAGCAGCCTGGCCCCCTTGGCTTGCCCATGCTGCAGAACAAATACTATCAGTCTTCCCGTTGGGCTTGGGTGAGATCAGAACACACCACAGGCACAGCACGTGGTCTCTTTCTGGTGTAGGGGCTGTCTCACCCACAGCGATCACGAACAGCCAGTGGAGGTTACAGAACCAGCATTTCAGGAGACACCAAAACAAGTCAAGATGGATGCAAGAAGGCAGATGCTCAGCTCTGTAACACAGAGGAGCATCACCGATTTCAAAGGCATTTTATTTTATTCAGGTGCAACAATCACCAATTTCTGGACTGGTGCACGCTGCCAAACACCAAATGTTCCCTAATCTCACGTCGAGGCACAGGAGACAGTAATAATGACAGACCAAGTCGAGTAAAATCTATCATTGGCACATACTAATAACTTCATATGCAAATTGACCAACTCATTCCAACCCTTCTCCCTGTTGCATTCATGGGAAAAGACAGGTTTAGCTCTGAAATTCCCTCAAAATGCTTAAACATTGCATTTGTTTTCAAATAAGAATTAAATCTGCATTCAGGACATCCTTCAGACATAAGTTGGCTCTAACTCCAATTAAATCAGTTTTGTTTTTCTTAAACAAGAAGTTTTGTCACCTCTAGAAGCCCTGCCAGAAACAAAAGGCCCCATTGCCTAATTAAATCCACAGAGCCAAGTCGTGCAGATGCAACTCTGGCTCTGCCACTGATGCTGCAGGTGACCTCGAGCAAGTCACATAATAGTTCCCAGACTGCCTGTCCCACAGGAGAGCTCTCGAAGTTATTTCGTTTCAGCTCAGTGAATACTGTTACGTCTTTGGGAAGAAAAGACTGAAGAAAAAAATGCAAATAGCTTCATGTTCTTTCACATTGCCGCAGTCTAATATTCTTTCTTTCTTTAGTGTTTTTATAATGTGGTGGGTTTTTTTCCTTCCTCCCTTTCTATGCACGGGGTGTTTGTACAATGAAAGCAGTACAAGCTGCTATAGGTTATGCCTTGATTCCTTTGAGCTCTCTCCTGTTTAACATTTCCCTCTTCCAGAGAGCTGCTCTGCCTTGGACAGGAGGGACCTGGAAGGGGGAGAGGCTCAGGACAGAGCCTTTATTTTGATGGAGGTTAACTGCAGTTTCTTAACCTGCCATTTGGCCACAAGTTAAAAGCCATCCCAAAATAGCCTGGAACACTTACGTGAAGCTGCTTAAATGAACCAAAAAACAAATGCAACTCCAAGGCACTGCTCTAAAAAAATAAATAAATAAATTCTTACAGACTGCACAGCCCCATCACTGACTACAGAAGCACCAAGCACAAGCTCAGCACTAAAGGAAAAGATCTCTGAAAATTATGAGAATAGGCTTAAACAGAAAGGATGACCCACTGCTAGTTTAGACCTCAAAAAAAAGCCAAATTATAAATTGCCTTTTCCTTTCGAGCTCAGACTTCCATGTCAACTTTGCAAACTCTGCTCTTTAACAAAGCTGATGTTAAAAAAAAAAGAGAAAGAGAAGCTATATCTGATCTCATCAGCCATTCTGTCTTTAAAGCATTTGACTACAATCCGCACCAGACATACTTAGCAAACTTTAAAATACAGCCTCTCAACATTGTTACAATTAAGTCACTCTGAAATGTCATGAAAAGCAATCTAGTCCCATTAAAATCTTCACACTCATTAAAAAAGCACTTACAGACTCGAAAATGTTCCTAATACATTATTTAAAGACACAAGATGTACAGTGACTAAAAACCTTGTACAGAAAGGGAATAGCAACAGTCTGCTTTAAAAAAGGCTGGGTGCGTGTGTGTGCAAATTTGTGTTATAATTAGCTAATTGGGAAACTGCAGGTAGAAGGCAGTTCGTAATATATTGCTTTTTGTCTAGGGTTTTTATTTATTTCATTCCTTTTTTTTTTATTAAAGAAAGAGGGAAACGGGTGCTTGCTTTTTATGGAAGTGAAAAAGCCCATTGTAGGCAATTTACAACCGTTATGCAGATGACATGTGCCAAAGCCACCTCTTTTCCTGGAAGGGGTAGGGAAAACCACAGGCATCCTCCAGTGCCAGACAGACAAAGAACGGGTCACTCAAAGTTGTGCCTGTGAGAACTGGAAAAGCAGGAACAAAGACGAGCGACTGTAACCAAGTCACTGTCCTCCTACAAGTGCTGTATCTTTTTTTTTTTTTTTTATGTTAACAGCATAAAATTTGCATCTTTATTGAGCCCATTGCTGGATGAACCATGTTTCTTTCTCCAGGGCCCCAGAGCAATGAAACAACAGTGGATGCTTCTTCCCGTGAAGGCTCTCGCTTCTCCCTGCGCCTCACCTCATTTCAATACTTTGATTTTTTAATAAGGTTCCTCACAATTTTGACAAATACAAGAAGTGAATCAGGCTGCAGAGAGGCATTCAGACTGCAGAGAAGAAATAGCATTTGAATGAGCTGAAAGAAGAAAGAATCTGAAAAGATGGATAACTGTGAGGGATCCCCTGGTTTTCAGCAATACCAGCACAAAGCCTCTTACTTCAGTGACTTGAATTCAGGGGAGAAGGAAAAGAAAAGCATTATTTACTTGCAGAGAATTAAATTCCCCACATGCTACGGACATTTCCAACCAATCAACAACAAAAAAACCCAAACAAACAACACAACAAAACAAACAAAATAACTCCATGTAAGTCAACTTTCTCAACAGTTTCATTCTCCCCAAACCACAAGCCAGGAGGCTGTTGGAAAGCAGCTCTGTCCTTTGAGGCAGCGTGGCTCAGGAAAAGCACGAGGGCTCAGCCCAGCCTGCCCAGATGCCTCCAGCTACCTCTCTGCCTTTTCCCCAGAAAAAAAAGGACTGGGATGACTGACCCAGTCAGAGTCAGTCAACTGATGACTGGCACACTGACCCAGTCGGAGTGTCCACCTTGCCGGGTGCTCTGCCAACAGCCTGTACTGAAGGTCTAAGGAAGATCAAAACAAGCTCAGTGCATAATGAGTCTACCCAGAATAAGCAGCCACCTGCACAAGTTGTGACTAGGGATCTCCTGAGTCATGCTCTTTAGCAGCCTGAGCTGTGAGTCTCCCACAAATGCTTCCAGCAGCTTTCCAAACCCACATCAGCTTCCCACACCCACCCAGAGGTGATAATTTCCACAGCTCGCTGCCTACTCACAGGAAGAAATATCTTCTTCTGCCTGTTCTGGGCCTCCACACTTCATCTGACACCTCTAGGTCTTGCACAACGACGAGCTTGAACAGTCACTCTCCATCTACCTTATTCACGGCTGAATCAATGTTTATCACATCGCTGTTTAATCATCCCTCTTCTACAGCAAAAAGCTCTGCTCTCCTCACCCATGCCCTACAGTGAAGGTAGTTTCTCTCTCTGATCACCACCTTCACAGCACATCTCTGTACCTCTTCCAGTTTTATTAGATCCCCCAGAGATGCGGGGACATGTTTAAGACACAGCAATCCATGGATGTGTACAGTGATAGGATGACATTTTCTTTTCCTTCTCTATTTCTCCTCAGCAAGTCCTACTACTGTTTTTATTCTGTGAATGTTCTTGAGCCCTGAACTGGCATTTCATCAGGGAAATCAGAGTCCTCAGAGGGCATGAAGAGGGTTGTGTGGAAGCTGTATATGAACCAAGAAAGCATCCTTCCTCTGCCCATCCACAGCCCAGGAGTCCTTAGACTCACAGCCCAGCACCTACAAATAGGTGGGACAGAGCAGGGCTGGAGGTACGTAGGGCTGGGATCCAGACTCTCTTGAGCCTTGACCAACCTGGGTTAGGACTTTAGAGCTGAAGCACAGTGAAGCACAAAGAGGTATAACAATGATTTCTACTCAAGGTCCACTATGAACACGCTCGAGGCACATCCAAAAACTTGGTGACTGCAGGCACTGGCAGAGTCTCTGGTTCAGGCTGCAGACCCCAGAACCATAATACTCATTATAATACTAACAGTAGTCAGCTAAAGCATCTGAATAAGATTCAGCTTTTGATACCCTCAAGAGGGAGATACAAAAGCAGTGAGTAGACTATGTGAATGAGTTTATCTGAGAGAATAATGAGGTTTATGTTAAAGAAAAGCCCATTGTAGGCAATTTATGATAGTCATGCAGGTTAGAGAAGGGGGGGGAAGCACAGGAGAAAAGGAGATCAAAGAGAGAAGCATAAGCATCTTTTACAAATGCCAAAGACCTGAAATAATGTCATTTTAACCGCTGGATGCACTTCAGCTTTCAGGAAAATCAGTCACGACGACCAGCAACTTCTCAAGTCGTAGGCAGCACAGTTGTTTCTCAAATAGGCTCTCCTTTGCTCCACGTCTTCACCTTGCAAAATCTGTTCCTGCTCTCAAACATGTTCCTGGGCCCCCACTGAACAAAGGTCACCAATTAAAGGGAACAGCGTGATCCCCTTGCGACATGGACCACTGCTCACCAGTGACCCAGTGCACAGCACTGACCGGTTTTCACCTATGAAATGACTACAACTCAACTTGGGTCTCTAGAAGCATGAGTCTCATGCAGATCTTAACCTATGAATACTCCAACCTGTGCAAAGCTTCTGTAACCATTCTCCCTGGAAAGCAAAAGGAAGGCTTCTGAAATAATGACTGTCCTTGTACAAGGTGTATCTTTCAACAACATCCTTCTCAGCTGTGCTCCTTCCAGTAGGAAATCCCATCCCCACAATCCCATCTTCCCTCACACTCTGACCTGCCCTATTTGGGCTTTTTTTCAGTAGACCTTAATGCACGATGCAAATAGAAGAATGTTTCAGGGCATAAAATAGGTAAGAACAATCTGGATGTATTTTATTACAGTACTTTATCATTTAACACACAATGAAGGCTTGTATTGTGAAATACCACACCCCCCCGAAGGTGTGATATTCTATTTCAGTACAATGCAACAACCTCCACAGGAGAACAGCTTGTTTTAACCTCAGCTCTAGTATAATTTCCAAAAATGCAAAGATAAAAGCTCATCCCCATTAAAAAAAATGTGCTATTGTCAGTACTGAACAAATTCAACACCGAGTGAGAATGCAGGGAACTAACTACAGCTCGTCCTCATATGGTTGCAGTGGCTGATCTTGAATCTCCAAACAAAAAGGCAGGGGTTGGTAAATGTACAGCTGTTTCTGTCTCTCCTACACGCCTCCCAGCGCTGGGGGATTCCCACAGCTCTAAGATTGATGTTGTGAAAATGCCTCTAAAGCCAAGGAAGAGGTTTAGCTAAATCAAAGCAAGGGACCATCCCAGCAGCATAAGAAAATGAGTATGTAAACTACATCCATCAACAAATGGCACTCGCTGCTGCACACCCTGGCCTCACTCCAGTGCCTCCCAGCACCCCTCCTTTCCTTGCCCAAAGCACCTCCTCGGGCCAACAGCACAATTTTCTCCCTCTGCTTCTCTTCAACTGGGGACTCACTGTTTTGAGTTGGAGGAATCTACAAAGGCTCATCAGAGAAGAGCCCAGACATTAATTCACCTTTTTCTCCCATCCTTATAAAAGTGATTTGTTCCATTTATTATTATTATTCCCTAAACCCCTTCAGCTTTAAGCACCCCTACAGCCTCCTCTTCCTATTGGGACCCTTTGCAGAGCACCCAGCATGCAGGCTGGAGCACTCAGCAGTGATCACAGGGGATGCAGAGCAGATCCTGGCCCCTCTCAGCAATCAGCTTCTCTTCAAAGGAAGGATAAAGAGGTCTCATCACATAGGGTTCAGGAAGGCAGCACGAGTCCTGTCTGTGAATGCAGTGGGAGTGGGGCTGGCCCCCAGATGACTCATCCGTCTCTCAAACATCACAAAGGACCATTCTGGAAGGGAACCCCTGCTCTCTGAGGCTGCAGTGCTCTGCACCATCGCAGGGGAAAACACCGAGGGCAGTTCTGAAGAGATCTCAGCAGTGAGCATCTGTATGTCCTCACAATCCAGCAGGGTATCTTTGAACGGGAGACTTTGCTGAGGCAAAACCAGAACACAAAGCACAGTAAAGTCCAGGACTGAACAACTCAGGAGGGAACACTGAAGTACAGCATCTGCATTGCAGGTGCACATCTCCTGTTCCCATCACCACCCGTGTCCATCTCCATCCACAACCCTCAACCCCCAGCTGCTCATTCAGGGTACTCCCATTTACTTCAACAGATGATTTTGGATTCCATCTCAAATAATTTACTTTTATGTGCTCCTAAATCTCATATGCTACTAAAATATTTGCTTTGCAAGCAAGTGCCTTTTCCAGGAAAGCAAGGTGTGGAACAGGTACGCCCCTGAGGGCACCTGCCAGTCAAGCAAGCATCTCACCACCTCAGAAGCATGCCCCACGAGAGCAGGGGTTGCTAGAGGAGTCAGCTGGCATGTCCGACGGGCAGATATCTGCCTGGGTCAATGCCCCAGGAGATCTTGTTTCATGGCAAAACAATTGCTCATAAAAATTCCATTTAAGTTACTATAACTTAACATTGTCCAAATGAAAACCCAGGGGCTACAACTGAACCCTGGGTGACTCTATTGAGTTGAAGGGCATTTTTTGTATTTTTTGCCATGCTTTTTTTTAATATTCGTTGATCTGAGCAAACATAATAATCACCATCTGTTATGAACACAGTTGGAAAGGAAAAAATAAAAGGAAAAAAAAGGAAGCTCACATGCAAAGCTGGTGTAAACCAGCAGTAAACCAGCATCAATCCTCTGACCTCAGCAGCTCCGTTAACACCCAGGTAAAGTGTTTCATTTAATTTCTGTCTGAAATTGCTCATAACATTAAACATGCACCTTTAGCCAGAGGGGCTTTGGGTTGGTTTCTTTTTGTTTGGGCCACTTTTTTTTTTCCCCTTTTTGTTCTAATGCTTTTGTACACTAAGTGGAAAAGGATCTCAGATCTTGACATTCCACTTCACTAGAAAGATGTCACAGGCAGCAACATCTGTGCCTCTGCCTGCCCAGACAGTCAAGCACCATCTCAGCCCCCTCCATCACTGGACTGAGACGCTGAATAAATTCCCTCAGCTCCTACAGAGGGTAAAAACAACAAACCACCAGCAGGAATGTTTAATGACTCTGTGCAATGGAAAACAAATGGCTTAAAAACACAAGTGCTTTTTGGGAAAGTAAGCTCTCCACTGCTGGAGAAGGAGCTGAAGCCAACTGGATCCTTAACCATCACAGGTGCCCTTGCCACCAAGCGTGGGGCCAGTCCAGTGGCCCCACCATGGAGACCTGGCAGGAGGCAATGCCCCAAGTGCTTGAGATCCCCAGGCACCTGCCTGCTGAGATCCTCTGCACCACGTTGGGGGAGCACGAGGGACCCCGCCAGCTCTGGTTTATTCTTGCAGATGCACTGCGTGCAGGCAGCTGCAGACAAGGTAGCCTCATGGACGGAGGGTGAGAAGAATACACCATGCCCACAGTCACTGTTGGCACAGTAAATACAGCACCACAGGAGCCACTGAAAGGAGTCACAGGCTTACCCAAAATCCAAACACTCCTGGCTCATGGGCATCTGCTACTGGGGACAAGAACCAGCTCCCATCCAGACCACTCAAGGATAAATCAGGGCAACAAGTTCTGAAGAAAGAAGTCCTGTCCCCATGTATCCTCCAAATGTGTGGCATCTTAGAAATTGCTTCGAAAACTCAAGCCCAGCTCAAGCCCAGCTCTCTTCAGCGGTGAGGCCGGGCAGAGATAGGACAGGACCAGCTCCAGCAGTCCCAAGCACAACACTGAACAAGGTCATGAGCAGAAGCCAGGGCAGCTTCATGCTGAGACACACGCCTTTTTACGTGGCTTGGGCATCGCATCTCAAGATACCCAACACACTGTAAACCACCGGCAATATTTAGATGTATCTGAGAAGAAACGGGGGAAAAGCAGCAAAAATATGGATGGGATTTTCCAGTGTCCACGTCTAGTGGCAACAGATTAGTGAGATCTGGATATCAAGGGGTTACCAGTGCTTTTTGTAACAAAAAAAAAAACAAACCCCAAACAACCCACCCACAACACCTCTATCCTCCCAACCCCCTTGCTTTCATTCCCATTTCAATATAACCTCTGCAGCCAGAATACTAACAGCACTAGAGAACAGCACAGAGCAGCAAGAGTCCAGGATGAGACTCTTCAAATGGTTATAGGAATTGATTTGAGCAACAGGGGGATTTTTGCTGGATTTGGAGCATTTTTATGGGTTCTGGTGAGAGCCAGCACTGAAATGATGCTGGACTTCAAGTGGAATGGGATGTCTCACATCACCGGAACTGGAAAAAAACTAGGAGAGCTCAATTGTGATGTAGGATGAATTGAAATTGGTTTCCATCTCTGGTGACTTGCGAATTTATTACACTCCTCCTAAAGCGTATCACACCGATCTCAGACCTTCGCGTTGTCACGGGTTCCCTGGACAAGCAGGATTATTTCAGGATTAATCCTTCACTAGATTTAGCAGCGCCTCAGACGTTGAAACTCTGCATGAGAGCCAATCTCACCGATTTCTCCACCTGACTTTTCTTGGCTCACTCTACGAGTACTGGCAGGTATTTATAAGACCCTGGCATCATTCAGCCCAGGGCAATTAGCATTATTTTGTAAAAAGGGACTTAAAGTGCATAGAACCATACAGGAACACTGTTCACATTGCCCTCGTCGGGCTAACAGACAGGGGTTACATTACCTACTACTTTATAATACACCTATTATACACATTTTTTCCTGGATAACAGTAAGCCTGAGTCTTTTGCAGTCCTCAGGGAGCCTTCTCACTGATGAGGTGGATCTGGCTGTAAAAGGCAGAGTGACCTAAAATCTGAGGCTTAAAGTGTTGCATAACCTTTGAAATAATAATAATAAAAAAAGTAAATTACAAATTAAATTTCCAAATAAACCCGAACCTCAAGAGAAAAGTCTCAGCTCAGTATTCAGGAGTCTTTAGGCACGGGTTTCCAGCCAACACTGAATGTAGATGGAAGGCTAAACCCCACCCCCCAGCAAAAATACGGCCTTTAGGATTCCCACCCCAAGGGATTAAGAATGGAGAAGTGGGTTATTTTCATTTACACTCAAAAAATGTGTATTGCCAGATGCTGAAAGAAAAAAAAAGGTTAATATAATGCCCTCCCTCAATTTTACCCTGTGAAATCAAGAGAGCGGGCAAGCAAAACAGCCATCAGGAGAAATCAATCACCACCTTTACGTGTCAGCCTGCTTCTATTACTCTACAACTGAAGACTGGGGGTAGACATCTCTACCATCAAGGCAAGATTTAACAAAGAAAAGCAAGCAACCAACCCTGAAGTCCTGCCTTGATGCCTTCACATCCTATCAAGGATCTAACAGTAGGTACCACAAGGCTTCCTGAAACACAACAGCACCAACCATACGGGATAACGGGTAATTTTACATTTGGTGGGTGAGGTTACTTTATGGCATCCAATGTCAGTGCCACAGCAGGAACCTCCCTACCTGTTCAAAAACCAAAAAGATCCCAAACATCACCATGTCAGCAGAGCATTGCAGTCTGGTTTGGGGGTGATTTGGGGCAAGGGAAGATTGTGCTTATTTGCTCTCTGCCCTGCAGAAGATCACAGAATCATTAAGGTTGGAAAAGACCTTCAAGATCATCGAGTCCAACCTTCCAACCAATACCTCCATGACCACTACACCACATCCCGAAGCGCCTCATCTACATGTTTTTTGAACACCTCCAGGGACAGTGACTCCATCACCTCCCTGGGCAGCCTGTTCCAATGCTTAACTACACTTTCAGCAAAGAGCAATCAGTGATGGTTTTTCTTCTTTGTGAACCATGAAAATTAAAATCCCCAGTGCATTTGAAACATGAGTATGCTTATGTCTCTGCACAGCGACAAAGCATAAGCTTTATCCTGTACAAAAGATTATCACAAAGGCAAAATTCAGTTCAAGTGCTCTGTTTTCACAAGGATACTGAGAATAAAAGGTGCAAACAACCCAGAAGGAAACGGGGCTGACCTGTCCCTCACTCTCTCTTCAAACACTAACTTCATATCCCTGGCTCTCGGCACAACTGACTGTTTTAGCAGCAGCAGGTCTGCCTTATCCAGGGCACCACCTAGATATTATGTCTAATTTCAGAGGCAGAGAAAATACAGACTCTCGAAAACATTACTCCCCCTCTGCATCTGTGGGCTGAACAAGGCAGCGAGCTCGAGCCCCAGGCAGCCACCAGACGGTTTCCAGCTCAAGGCTCAAGGCACGCGGTGCAATCTCACAAAAGCCGAAAATGAGACTTTATATACACGTGCATTTGGACACAGACACATGGGGAAAATTGCTATCAATTATGCTAGTTAATTATACATTATAATAGAATTAGAGAAAACCCTCCTCATTATCTCCTGGTTCAGACCCTGCTCCGCAGCAAGCTGACCACATGCTGTACTAATGCCAATAGTCCTTTCACGTTAACCTTTATCTGCGTCTCGCAGCTTCGCTGTTTGCTCTGCGTATCGGGCTTGTTTTGACCTTGTTCCTGGCTGACCTTTCATTGAAATCTAACATTTGTAGCAATCCCGGAGACTGGCTCATCTCCCACAGCCTTGCAACAACGATGCATTTTTCTACAAGGGTCTGAAACACAGGACGCCTTGGTTTTGCCTTGTTACCGGCATCCTCGCCTGCCCTCGGAGGTCCTCCGCCTTTCGCGCTTCTCACAGAGGCTATGACACTACCCAGACAGTTTACAACTGCTGCTGTTATGTTCGGTTATTAAGAGGAAATCCTGAGGGACATTTCATTATTGTTATTATTGCTATTTTACACAGAGGCTGTCAAAAAGGGATAATCACATATATGCCTACGAGCAGCAGCACTGAGTACCCTGGCTGTGCCCCTTGCTGCTGCAGCAGGCGGGATGCTGACCCCCCCGAACCAGCTTGCACCCCCAAAACTGGGACTGAGGCAGATTAAAGGAGCCTTTTACAGCTGGGTACTCAGAAGGATGGCATTTAGCACAGATGCCTGTGTGGGAACCTGGGCTCCTGCGAGTGACACATCCTTAAGCATCTCTGACAAGTCCTGACTCCACAGACTTGCACTGCAGGGACAGAATCATCTTCGTGCACAGGAGGAAGCCGTGACCTGCATAATATTTGCTCTGCAAAGTAAACATGCTCTATATTTTAAAAAGAAAAGAAAAAAAAAAGGAAAAAGAAGAAAAATAGAGAAACCCAGAATAATGTTTTCCATGGAAGGATTACAGAGAAAAATCCATCAGGAGGAGGAAGAGTCCATTCAAAGATGGCAAAGTCCCAACTGCCACACAACTGGTTTGACACAGTAGTGCAGCGAAGACAGTAATTTAAATTCCCAGGAGCACAGGGAGCACAGTTTAACAGAGTTTCCTCCTTTTCCACTACAGTAATAACACAAAGCTGCAAGCAGCATCCCGGTTTCAATCTCTGATGTGCATTCCCTATAACCCTCCTCATCAACTTTCATGGGAGTTTAGGTGTCAGAAATGAAAACTGAATAAAATCACATTTGTGAGGAAAGGTCCAGAAGCAGATTTTTGGCCGGTTGGGTTATGTTAGGAAAAAAAAAAAAAAAGAAAAAAGAGAAAAAATGAAGAGGAAAAAAAATACAGAGTGAATGAAGGTTTAGCTCAAAAATGGCTGAAGCTTCCAACTTGGCAAAGGGAAGTGTTAGTGAAATAAAAGTAATAATCCCCTTTGAAATATCCTAAAAACAACAATCCAGCTCAACTCACAAATAAGGGCATGGAAAAATTTGCACCGCGAGACCTTCCTCTACCACACCAGCATATTGTCTCTGAGACAAAACCAACCTGGCTACTGAGAGGTGGCAGTGTTGGTAGCTGAGGATGAGACACACCAAAGGTTCAGAAACAGGTAAATTTGTGTTATTGAGCCGAAGGGGCAATGGTCACACACAGCAGCAGGCAGAGCACGCCGGCTGCCTCCCTGGCTTCACTCTGCTCGTGACACACCAGGGGCTCGTGACACACCAGGACCAAGACAAACCTCAGTGTCCCTCCATCTGCCCCTAAACACCCGTGGAGGTAGATGCAGACCCCTCTTGGCCGCCCTGCATGCGCAGAGCAGCAAGTGCCACTGCCAGGAAACATTGTGATGACAGGAAAGAGCTTTTTTTTTTTTTTTTATTACCCTGACCCTTACTTCTCCCAAGATATAAAGCTTAAACAACTCAACATTTAAGGATCATTGATGAAAGTCACAAATAGCTATATTTTAAAAAATTGCTTTAACATTTTAAACCCTCAAATGTCATCCAAAATAACTGCAGTCAGCTTGAAAAGATGGTATTTTCCACTTTGCAAATGTCCAGTGGAAGACTCGCACAGGGTTTAGGTCTCGCTTTCAAACGGCGTCATCTCGGCCTTGAAATGGAAACTCTTCTTTCTTTGGGGAGGTTTAGTAAACAGAGCCCAAGGTAAACAAAGGCCGTGCCACTCCAGCCCCAGGGATGTGCTGGGAACAGCCTCTGGGATGTGCTGGGAACAGCCTCTGGGTGATGGACACAAAAGCCCCTGACCACTCCTGCAGAAGGCATCAACCCAACCCCACATCAGCGGCTGAAGAGTCAAGAACCGGTCAACTGAGTGTGATGGGGCTCTCCCCGGCTTCTGCTGCTGCACCCTGCTCCAGCCCCTTCCCAGAAGTGAGATAATCTGGCCTTTTAAACAGGGTTCACAGCACTTGACCCCAAATCTGCCGAGCAAGGGAAAATAGAGCGAGTAGGCCAGCATGTCAGGTGTTAGGATGAGATGCTCTTTTAATACCTTCCAGGTTCTGAAAAGGCTTTTTATGCATTAGATCCACCTTTTTTAATACTATGAGGGCAAAACTGCACTTACAGGGGAAAGGAGCATAAAAAAAAGGTAATAAACATTTAATGATCCAATAATTGGTTATATCAGAGTAATCACTGTTCAGTAATTAACTCCCATTCCTGCTTGCTCATTTGATATTTTCTGTACCCTTTGATAGGTTCCTGTGACTATCAGCATTCCTTAGAAACTCTTACACTGAAACCTTTTGATGAAGCTAAAAAGCAACGATACCATTAATCACTACACACGTCCCAGCGGCTTTCAGACTCCAAGACAGGGCCCTTCCTCTTTGCACATTGCTCCTCAGCCGTCTTTAATGCAGCCACTTGGCCCTTGGATCTGAGATTTTTCCCCCCAGCTTCTTCACGTTACAGGAAAAATGAATTAGCTGTACATTTTCTATGCCAAAGGGTTAGTGGGAAAGCACACCAATGCAAAATTACATCTTGAAAGATAACAACAAAAATAATTACATTGTGGTATCACAGAAGAATACAGGAAACAGCTGCTATGTTGCTGCAATGTAAAACTAGAATTAAACTCGGGTTAGTGTCACTTCCAAATAACTGCCCACAGTAAGCAAGGAAAGACAGGCCCTGGGCTTCTGCTGCCTTCACCAGTCCTCTCTTACCTGCAGTGACACAAAGCAGTGGGAGAGCAGAGTGTGCTGGCACAGCTTCAATTCACCCATGGCAATCGTACTGTGGCTTAGGAAAGAGGGCGAGGGCTCTCCCTGCAAGAGTACCCAGATATCAGCTTTATCCAAGCAGGTACTACTTCAACCCCATGACTGAATCTAGCCAACAGGAGTTCAGTATTTTCAGACAAACTCATGTAATGGAAGGAGGCTTCATTTATGGTTTTTAAAAATTACAAAATATGTTACACAATTTACTTGTCTAGAGTAAGAGCTCTGTGATTTAACAGCTGTAATTTGCTTAAGAAAAATGATGATACAGAAATGCTGACTTCTGTTTTGTCTCCAAAGGAGAGATGATATTGCCCAGGCCAAAAAAAAGAACCCAAACCTAACGTCAGGTTTCTTTAGAGTAGATTTTGATCTCAGTCACATCACCACAGAGCCAAAGGAATGCCAGGGCATTTCCTCACACTCTACATTTATTGCAGCCACCCTGGTCTTTCTCAAGACAAATATCTGCTGAATTTAAAACTAGTAAAGTTATTTTTTCCACTGAAGGAACCAGAATTTTTTTTTTTCCCCAGAAATTTATTTTCAGTTGCCACAACTTTATACCAAATCAGACGCTGCCAGGGTCTTTGAGCAAGAGGTGCTTTTCTTCCAAACCATATACACACCTTCATCAGCACAGATCACAGAACAGTAACTTTTGCCTCAAAGGTTTTAAAAGATCAGGGGTCACAGAAAAACACAAGGAAAAAAAAAAAAAAAAAAAAAGACATTCTTCACAAGTCAAATATTCTGCCCCAATTGTCAATATTATGCAAGATGCTGGTGCTGCAGCATTATATTTTTTAACTGCTGCTATATAAATTAATGACATGAAAGTCAGTTAACACAAGGAATACTGAAATTGAACATGATGAAATATCAAACTTAATCAAAAACACACACACGAAGCAGTCAATCATGCACTGCACCAGCTAGCAGGATTTCTAAAGCAGGTTGTGTTGGAACTAAGGCATTCAAAGACCTGAACCAGAGAGGAGGTAAATTGTTTATATGTTACTCATGCACTTGAAGGCATTAGTAGTGATGGGAAGGGAGGGAGACAGAGAAACAGATTGAAAGGGGCAGGAAAATTAGAGAGAGCTCCTTGCCATTAATGGAAAAATAACTGCAGAGCGCTGTAACAGATTTCTCCTCTTTTGTATGCATAGGAATATTTATTTAATCAATGTTCTGTAACAAAACAGGCCTCTGGTGAGCTATCGTGGAGAGTGAACTCCATTCAGAGAGTGGTGATTTGAATCCTGCCACCTGTTTAGCTGGTATTGGTGAAAGCAACAATATGTGGCTGGATGGGAAGGTGTCTGCACCGGGGTGGGGGGGAGGAAGCTACTCCCCCGGTAGCTTCCAAAAGTAATTACCCAAAGTAGTGCTACATGCCAGGGAAATCTTGATGACTCGTCATTAACAGGACTTAATTGCAAGCAAAGCTGCAAAGTTCATTTCTCTTCTGAAGAAACCAAATTCAATCCTGTACAGAAGAGGTTTCAGCTTGGCAGTGTTACACCCAGACCTGAATCCGTGCTTGAAGCCGAACTCATTGCCCCTGTCGCTGTGCAGCCACACGCTCCCGCTCAGGCATCAGGCAAGGGGCACACAAAACACGAAAGCTTTCAGCAAACGTGGCTGGGGTGAGCCCACAGGGCGACTGGGCCGCCCAGCCATCCATTTCCATCCCACCCTTACCAGTGGTCACCCAGCCATGCTGCCTGCTGGGACTTCTCCAGCACATCCAGGTGCGATCCAGCAAGCTGCCGTGTCCCACATCCCACGGGATGCTGAGCTGCATCGAGAGGCAGAGTTCAGACCATGTCTGGGCCCTGCTGCTCCAGGAGCTGTCTCACCACCAGACTCAACTGCCTGAAGCCCCCAGAACAAAGAAACTCATGCCATCCTCCCAGGCTTTCCCTAAGTTTTAAGAAGTCACCATTAGGAAACCTCGCGTTAAGGATGGATTTATGTTTACACCTAATAACATCCCACTCCTGACTGCACCTAAGCATAAGCTTATTTGAAGTGGACTGTCCTATGATTTTTAACAACATATTCAAGCACTGTCTTAAAGAGGGACTGATTTAAGCATCTGCATGAACAGTGTCCTTAAATAAAGCCCTGACAAGGGTCTACTGCAAAACCTGGGGACATCAACAGGAACTGCTCACTGGACCAAGTTTCCATCTTTCTCACCGCTTGCTGCAAAACCAGGCCACAAACAGGAACCTCATGTTCATCTTACACGAACCTTACGACAAAGCAGCTTTGTTCTTAAATTCCTTACACAAGGACTCAAAGAACCCTGCATTTATCTACCTTTTATAGGCCAGGTAGTGACAGAGATAGAGCAGTTTTATAGCATATTATACCTGCAGACCCATGGCATTAATGACAGGCTTAATTTGTTTGTCACCGTCACAGCTGCCAGGGTTAGTAATACACCCTTTAACATTTCTCATCAGTGGAAGTGAGAATTTCTTCCCTGTTTTGCAATGGACTTAAAGAAAGAGACTGCCATAAGCCAGCCTTGACATCCACCACAGCAGGGACAGATAACGCTGCGAATGATTTAAAAGTGAAGCAAGCCGGAACGAAGCAGCACTAACTTTTACATCATTAGTAACCATGACAGTCTAAAGGAAGATAAAGCACTAATCAGAATTTCACCATGTTAACATTCTCATCAGATTCCCTTAACAAAGCGATTGCTGTCAACAATTTTAAGGCAAAAGTATCATTTTATTTTAAAAGGTGGTTGACAATAATACAGGTGCCTTCAGTTATTTCAGTATGCGTCCTAGCCAAGTCCCTGCTAGATGTATTCGAGCATTGGTGTTTTGATGTCCTAAAGTTAAATTTATGCAGATATTTTATGTTAACCACTTATTACTTGAGCATCCTGCAGATGCTAATTAAGTAGCCAGACAATCTCTGAAGAGGGAGAGTATTACTAAACCCATTTTGCAGACAGGAAAACTCAGCCACAGCAAAACTAACGCTCTAGCTCAAGGTGACACCAAAGCAGGTATTTGACTTCACACTAAATAGTAGCTCACACATCAGCATTGTCCCCACAGACCTGCTTTTCTCAGTCAAGAAACCCAAATCCACAAGCCCGGGCGCAGCACCTCCCGTGAGCATACACATGGATCTGAGCCCAAATCCCTCCTTATTCAGCACAACCACAAAGCAGGTGCTCACACGGCCGTGCCGAACTGGGAGGGGAGGGACTGCTTCAAGGTTACCAAAGATGACAGTGCTTACATGGAAACAAACCCATGTCTCCTAAGGACCAGCTCAGCATCTTAATTAAAGAATGTGTTTGAAGGACAAGTGAAATCAGAAGAGCTGTTTTGGGAGGGACCTGCACATACCCAGACACAACAGCAAGCGCATGTGGCAGAAGATAAAGGTGGCCACAGGCCAAGCAAGATCCCCCAACCTGCTTTGAAGTCCCAGCTGGGCAGAGTACTAAACTGAGCAAGAAGAAAAAAATAATAACAAAACTGAAAAAGAAGCATCTTTTTTATGTGTATCACCCCACTCGATCTCTCGCTCTTCCCTTTTGATGGTGTAAAGAGCACGAGCATTACTCCAGTCTGGAGAGAGGCTGCGTGCCACATCCCACAGCATCTGCATCCCGTGATGCAAACACTGCACTGGCCCCTCCCGAGACAGGCACTGCAGACCTCAAACCTGCCCCAGAAACACTTGAAGTGGTTCAAGTAGAAAAATAAAGGTAAAAGCTGAACAGATTACCCTACACTGTGAAACGTGTGGAGCAATACGGTGTAAACATCCTTTCTATGCGAACATAAAGAAAATACCCAAAATATTCAGAGTAGCAGCCCAGAATGGGGAACTGAAAAAAAACCAAACACACACCTTAACATTTCAAAGCCAATTTTGCGGGTTTTACATTCTGTGTATTTTCCCATGTTGTAACTGGCACTTCCCTCCAATAGTCTCTAAAGTCTTGTCAGTCTGGCTGGCAGGACCTGATCAAGCCCTGCAAGCAAAGCAGGGTGAGGTTGGACGATGGCCCTGGAATAGAGGTGCAGCTCATACTGTGTGCGGTGGTGTGAGAGATGCCTCCTCCCCCGTGTACTCGAAAGGATATTATGTCAGATACCTTCACTAAGTAAACTCTTCCCTAACCTCCAAGACAGTCAAGTGCAGCCTATCCAGAGGCAAACGTGGTGACCCATAGTCTAACATCGTCATCTAATCCTTGAACTAAAGACAGTTTAATGCCTTTACAAATCCATATGTTTTCTAATACCACCATTGCTGTCAGCAGACTACAGGAGAGCCTCTTTGAAGATGGAAGTAAAATGACAAAGCACATCATTGTGAAGGCAATTATATGCTGCAGTAACCATTTTACAACGGCCCATATGGGCTGTATTTCAACAATGCAATTTCCAAATCTGCCTTAGCAAACATATATCTCTGTCCCAATCCCAGGTAGATTTTGCAAAACAAAATAAGACTGCAGCCAGAACAAATCCAAAATATGGATAACAGATGTAAAAATACACCAACAAGAATACCAGAGCAATTTTTTGTCAGAGTACCGAACAAAGAGAGCAGCCACAGCAGACCTTATGAGGCTATTCAGTGCAAAGCTACCCATTCAAGGGACTTAGAGACCTGGTTTTATCAGAAATCTGATTATACACTCGCATGCTTTCCCATGCAGCTGACCAATCCCCTGTTAGCAGTTGTTGTCCCATCCACCTCCACAGAGACTGCAGGGCAGGGTAACTGCAATCCCAAATAAGAAGCTAAAAATCAGATGTGAACCAAGGCTGTGCAAGCTTACTTTGCACCTCTGAGATCCAGGACCCTAGGGTTTAACTGGGGGAAGAGGGGGGGAACCAAACAAAAAAAAACAACCACACAAACAAAACAAACAAACAAACAAAACCAAACACAACCCACCCAGACAAATCAGGTCCTTACATTTCTGACAGCTGCAGTTTCAAACACCTGCCCTGTCTGTCCCACTGCTTGGGCTCTGCTAAGGTATCTTAGGTCACTCCACCAGCCCAGCATCACCTCCAGCAGCCTCGTGGTTGCTCTCTGAGTAGTCCCTTTGGAGCCACAGATCAGCAAAACTGCAGCTCCAGCCCAAAATCTCTCCCTCTTGTTCATGAGAGGGAAGCAGGAGGCAGGGCTGCCAAGCAGTCCTCACAGGACAGCATTATACAAAAGCTGTACTCTAGTGAAAAGTGGGTTTAATTCTGGTTCTTTTCAGTAATCCCCTGTAGCGGTCCATTGCTTTTGGAGGCTCAGGGCTGAATACCTGTTTTGGGATATCCTTGTGCCAGTGACACAATTTTCTAGGGGCACTGGAGTGAGCCACGGAGAGCAACCAGACAGACGGACAGGAGATGCTCAAAATCCTGGGAGGGTCACACACACTCAACCTTCAGGCAGGACCCAAGCTGCAGAACACCAGCTGGACAGCCCTCCATACATTAGTACCAGCAATAAAGAGAGGAACAGGCACAGACATCTTTCTCCCTGAACTGAAATAGTAGTAAAAAATGCTTTAAGCTGCCTATAACAAAGACAGAAATGGTAAAGGTGAAAGTTTACAAGCTCATTGCCAATTCCTTAACAACAAACTAGCTGCATCGTAGGTGTTAGATTTCAGTGCCAAGAGTGGCACGCAGAGGGTATCCTGCCACTCGCACGTGCACAGCGCGGGGCAAAAAGCACCGACACAAGTGGGGTATTCCGTGATGGGGTGTTCAGGAGCCAGGTCATGCAAAGTGCATGATCCAGTTCTTATTGTCAGCTCCTCCAAATGATCCAGGGAAGCCAGACAAGAGCATTTCAAAGACTTTAATCCCTGTGAAATATTACTTCCTGGAACCGGAAATTCAATCCCTAGCAATGAAAACAAAAAGCACACTCATAAATGCACCTTTCAGCTTGGCCAATATCACCATATTTAGGCGCTCTCTCTAAAAAAGATTCTTTACTCATTAATATAGAGGAAACTTGAAATGATTGCTGTAATTGCAGTTAAAAAATTAATCATGTTTTGAGATAAATGCAGATAAAAGCATGTTTTACTAATTATCTTTTGAAGCTTCTGCTCATGAAAGATTAAAGGTGGAAGAAAAGTTGAAGTATTGAAGACAAAAATCCCACCATTTGAAATCACTTTGAAGCCACATACCTCGTACGATTAATCCTTAATGTCCAGATGTATTAAAAAATGGAGTCCTTTTAATTCAGAAAAAAAAAAAGGTATCATAAACCATGCCCACTGGAGCTTTTATACAGACAGCTCCCCAACAATAGGTGTGTGTTGCAGACACCTCCCCGCAGAAGCCCAGCCCTGAGCCCAGCACCTGCAGCAGGAGTGGGCTTGCCACTGCAGACGGCTGGATCTCCTTCAGGTTCGTCCATAACTGGGATAAAAAACTTCAAATCCACTGAATTCAAGAATGCTGAGGTTCATTGAGCTCTCCAGACCCACAGGCATAACCATCTACTTATAAATTAATGACCCTAACCCAAGTGTCTGCCACCATCTGCAGAGGTTCCTGGAAGCAGCAGAGGAATGAGGGTCTCTAGGACAGCAGCTCCCGGAGGAAATGCCACCAAACCCAAAAAAGGGAAGATTTTTTCATACTCGGGGAGGTGGAGCTGGAGGTACCGACATCAGCTGTTTAACAGACAACCCTCACCACCAGCCATGGGGGTTATGCACAAGCCACGTGAGGACCTATTTCCATCCCTGGGGCTTTTAAAGGAATGCAGATTAGCTGGGGTGCGAGTCACTCAAAAGCAAGGCCGGTACTTCCATTCACAGGCCTGGAACTAACAAGGCAGATAATTCCCTTACTGCTCCATGCCAGTAGCCTATTTTACATCAGCAGTTTGCAGACTATTTCTAAGAACCCCAAGAACGTTAATTCAGAGAGCAAACCTATTGACTGCCAGCTTAAATTCACTCTACAGGTGTCCACAGCTCCACTGGAAAAATGTTAGGCTTCTGCAAATTGAAACTAGTTGAAAAATACTATTACATAAAATTGCTAAGATACTCCATAGCCATTTCACAGACTAAGTAATGATTTACATCAGACTTGAATTGTGCCAGTATATCTGAAATGCATAAATTTCAGGAGAAGTTTCCTTCCTGGCAACCCCCATCACCGGCAGCGTGACAGAACCAAAATCTGTTGTTACAGCGCAGTTTTCAAAAGCATTTAACTGAGCTGAAACGCTACAGAAAGTCAATGTCAAGGACTCTTTGGTTCTCTAGAGTTTTGAGCGTTAGGACAGATACAAACCATTCCATCTGACATCTCTTTTCCAAGGGAAGGAGTCCCACCATAAAGATTATTATCCTCTGCCTGCAATTCTTCTTGCTCTTTTCCCACCCCTCTGTATCATTTACCAGCAGTGACACCAAACTAAGAAGTTGTCCCATTGCTACAAACCTGAAGAGGGCCAGGTAAAAGATGAACTAGTTGGGTTTTCATAACCATACATCCAAGGAAATTTGCCAATGTCTTTTTATTTGCATATCTGGCAGACTGCCCCGGCCAACTAATACAGAAGTGACAGCGTACAGGTGTATTAGTTTAGAGTTTGCCTTTAATCTAGAGGTGTCAATTTGCTTCCGTTTTAATTACATCCATCTTGATATGTTATTACAACCTCATGAAACTTCTTCATTATGTGAATGGCTATAAATACACACACATGACAAACAGTTGTTATAAATTTTCTGGTTCAGCAGCGGAGACAATACCATAGCCCACACATCATGTACATTTCAAGTTTCAGTGCTCCCTCGCCGCCTTCTCCCCTGCCCCCTTCTTTCCCTTCCTTTTCTTTTCTTTCATCCAACACCAAGATTTTTTTTTTCCCCCCCTATATTTAATGGATTCTCTAAAATTCCATCACTAGTAGCAGCATTCTGATACAAATACTATCGGCTTACAGAGCCAGTTCAGCACATCTGTGTCCTTCGGGGCTGTGCCTCTTGTCAGAATGTCTGTTTGTCATTAGGCAAATATAAGGAGATTGCACTGAGGTCTTATAAACATGCGAAGATCCACTTTTGTAGCTACATAATTCACTAAGTTTTTCAACACACATTCTGAGGTTGAAATCTTGGCAAATCCATCCACCAGATGTATCTTTCTGATCCCAGAACTCATTAAAATTTACTTTTTACTCTTTTTTTTTTTTTTTAGTCAAGCAGACTCAGTTGTTGAGCCACATTAATTGCATTTTTATTATTTTTTTCCATAGTTAAAATGACTAATGCTAAAAGAGTCACTGCCTACAAGCACAATAGCCAGTCAGTAAAAATTACTAGGACTTTTAATCCTTCAGCAATATCCAAATCACATAAAATAAAGAGGCAATTTGGTCCCCTCAAAACAGACGGTTTTGATTTTCAGTATTTATTTTGAATTTTCTTTGAGGGAAGAAAGTAGAGGAAAATAGACACAATTTCACACCAAAAGATTCCATTCAAAGGTCAAAGTGCCCTTGACGTGCATTAAAACCCACAACACTAACAGAGTTACAACATAAATCGGTGCCAACAGCAGCACTTCTTCACTTGCCTTCCTATCACACAGACTCCTCGGAGGTCAAAACTACTTTTCCTGCCTCGCTTCTCCATCAGTGCCCTCTCTGATGGACGTCACATCATGCTCAGCTGCTCGACACATCTGGCCAGCTCTGGAGCAAGCTGGAGAGCGTGTGTTACCCAGCTCTTAAAACAGCATTACCTCCCAGCTCTTTCCCCTGAGCCTTCTGGAAGATGAGAACCAGATGCTAGTTTCTGGAGGACCCTTGAAGGACACTCGTGGCACTCTCCAGAGGCATACGGTGCTAAGCACCTGGACATGTAGAAGCCAAGATGATGGTGACAGAAGTGGTCAGGAGCCAGGTGAACAACAGAGCCCAGAGGCCCCCATTGGGCATCCCCATTTCATAGCAACAAGCTGGGTCCCTGGGCCACCTCTCCTGCATTCCTATCACCCAGGTAAGAAGAGGTCTCAAAAAAACCTGAAGTAGCTTCTCAGACTGAAAAGTCTCAAGTCACTTAAGGCTTCCAGAGCGAAAATAAATAAAAATCAATGCCTTGAGCAATTATCACCATGTTTGTAATTCACCTAAGCCTCAGCAAGAGGAAATGCTGTGCGAACAGAAAAACACGGGCTGTCAAAACTTGCCAGGAGGGAGAAGTTACACCACATGCGTTTCATACCCAGGGCCACTGCTCTCCCGAGAGCCACCTGCGGGTGGTCCAGGAGAAGTCAGTGAAAAGCACATTGGTTCCACTTCATGGACAAAGAATGAAAATGCCTTTCCTATACCAGAAGGACAGTTTAACAGGAGCTGTGGGACACTCCAGAGCAACCTGCAATCTGGGTCACCCTGACCCCCGAGAGTGGGTCGTGTGGGACATGGAAACCTGTACCCACATACAGGGGAAAAGGTGTCAGTGGCTTGCAGATTTCACTGACAGGTAAGGGGGTATCTGCACCAGATATTATCAGTGTTACACACCCTCCTCTAAAAAGTTGTCCCTCTCCCATTCAGTCTACTATGGAGCAAAGCTTCTCACAAACTTTCATTAATTTGGTTCTGGATCTGATGGCTGTTTGATTGCATAGAGTGTTAGACATGTTTTGAAGCCTGACACAACTCTGTTCCAATTACTCTGCAACAAGTGGAGTACCCCTCCAGACTCCAGCCACCTAAAAGCTAATCTAACCTAGAACCTCCTGGTGCTGACCTCTGAGGTGTGCAACATCATCCTGCAGCATCCACAAACCCAGGGTTTCACTTAAATGATGTTCAGCACAGCGCACATCTCAAAGGCTGAAGACATTTACTTGTTTTCACGAGCTCACCCAACAAAGGACAAGCAGAGGCTTGCGGACAGGGAGGACAGGTCGGCGGTGCTTTTATTCCTAAACTAGTCAGTACCCTTTGCTACCAAAGTACAAAAAAAGGCGATTTATAAAAGCACTGATTCTAGAGAAGCAACTTGACTTTGGGAAGCTGGCAAACACATGTGAGACAGATTAAAGGGCAACCATTTCTGGAGAGAACACCGAGCTGATCTCCAGCATGGCTGGGGAGTAACTATTCCCATTTGGACTGGGGATATTAATCATATCAGTAAGATGCACATCAGCCAGCATTACACAATCCAAAGTTCAGACAGTCAGGAACTTGGGCACATCAGATATCAATACATCTCTGCACACCTCCTGTATCTTTGTCTCAGGAGATTTTTAAAACCAGTAGGACACCAAGTAAATCCACATGGAGCATATGTCATGCAACGTGATCACATTAAACCCGATACGCAAACACAAACAGAAAAAAAACGTGCAGTGCCAAGGAATAATCCACTTCTTCTGCTGAATTTTATTCCACCACTCCTGCAACAGAGGAGGACAGAACCAAAACTCCTTCCTGTAATATGTACCAGACTAAAGATTTAACATTTTGGTTAATACCTTCTCTACCCACCGCACGGGTACACGAACTTCAGCGGTAGTGTTGCCAAGATACAAGGAGAAAAATCTCAACATATTAAGGTAACAGACTATTTAAAGGCAAATAGTACAGCAGAGCTGAGCCGGGGATCTGACAAATTGCCACTGCACGTTCTGCTGTTACAGCAAAACAAATCCCTACCTGCATTAGCCATTTCTCATTACTTACAAAGTGGGCTTTCATATTCATTTTACAACAAAGGAGTTTAGAGGACTATGATGTTCTAAAGTGGTCTTCACCATAGCTTGGCATTGAGTCAAAATGACAACAAACTGACTATACAAAAAAAATGCATACAGCTGGTAATTTGTGGCACATACCGAGCCAAACCCCAACGAGAACACAGATACTGAACTGATAAATCATAAGGATGATGTACAAGAACAGAGGGAAACGCTGGAAACAATTTCCCCTCGCAGAACCAAAGCGACGTTGCCCCGGCAAAACACTGCAGTTGGAATAAAGGAAAGCTAAGAGTTAAACATTTCCACATTTTCAACCCGCAACTTCCTAACTCCATTACCTTTTTATTAATTGCATTTGAGATTTCACTAAACTCAAGCTTGGGCTATTTTTAAAACCTATCTGACTCAACTTATTGTTGCTCAGAACAAAGATTAAACTTCTAATTTAGCTGCAGATAATTACAAGGCTGCAGGTCAGACCCCCGGTGTAATGTGGTAGGGTCTTCCAGTCAACCTGATAGAAACAGTCCTTAAGAAAAAAACAAAAAAAACCCCAACAAAAATAGCAGCAGAGAGGGGGCAGACAGGGGGCCATCTCACCAAGATGCTTTCCTCCTAGCTGAGGAGTTACCAGGTTTAACGACTTTATAAGTGGGGACAGATTTTGTGGCTATTCCCCCTGGGTACTGGCAGCAGGGCTCTCACCAAGGAGCATTTACATTCACAGCAACGGATCTTACCTGAAACTTCCACTTTCAGGAACAACCACCCCCCCTCTAATTCTCAGTGTTCCCATCCAGCCCCTGATATCTCTCTATTGATCTCAGTGTTGTAACTCAATCTTTCAATTACTCAGCCCCTTGATGTCTTCCTTATGATTTTTTTTTTTGCCTTTCCCTAGTGATCATTTTCCTTCCAAGTTCCTGATCCTTTACCCTTATTTTATAGAACCATTTCTTTACACTCCCTCATCCCAGCAGAGGCACCAGATATTTAATGAGAAAGGGCTCACTTTCTCACGCAAACTGCAGAAAAAAAAAAAGAAGATGCCAAGATAAAGAAGGATAAGGGTGCCTTTTGTCCTATTGACATGTGGCATAATTCCCATTAATGTTCATCTTAAAGAGCGGGGCCAGTGGAGACTCCTTGAATCACATTATCTAAAGAACTTGTCCATATAAACTCCTCCTTCTTCAACTCCAGGCCATTGTGCCTCCTCCTACCACCTATGGGAATGGTAAAACCCACCACCTTCATTACACTGTTACCGTCAGGAGTTTAAAAGAATATTTATGCAACAATCACATTCCTCAGTCATTATCTGCCCGAAGAGACAGTTTCAGCTCTTCAACAGCTACTGAAGTCAGTGGGAGTTGCAGGTGCTCTGCTTCCCAGAAAGATATCAGGCTTTTAAAAGTAGCTTCAAAGTATTTTAAAATTAATTATTCAGGTGTCCAAATGACAGTAACATAAGTTTTTAAATTTCCCGAGAGGTTCATTTTGTGGAATACGAATCCTGCTGTTTTCAGTCCCACTTTCAGTTTGGGTTCCTGCTTTTTTCAGGTCTCGTCACTGAGCATTTTCTTCAAGAGATTCAATTGCTCTGTCAAGGTTATCTTGAAATTTGGTCTCAGGTCAATTTACTGTTGCCTCTAAATACACAGTGAAAATAATAAGCGCATCGCTTCGTACGATATCCCAGTGTCACACAAAACCTAATGCCCCTCATCATCTGCAGATACCTTCATTTAGTTACTCCTCCTTTTCTCTGCTGGTCTAAATCTGCAGACTTGCATGTGCAAACAGAGACTAGGACAAACACCTAAGCATCTAAGCAGTCAATAAACACAAGAAGGGCCACCAAGATTTGCTAACAGCACTGAACAAACACCTGATGTTATGATGCTGCTGCGGTAAGGCACGAAGATCAAATTCCTCTTGAAATATGAAGGGATAGAGACACGGCAGAACAAACTTGCTTGAAATCTCAAAGAATTTAAGTAAACAGGCTAATCAGGCCAGCTAAAAGGCTGGTGAGAAGAGAATTATTTGGGGAGAAAAACCACACTGCAAGACAGTCACTCTGGTGTCCGGCTCAAAGCTTCTGCTGTCACACAGCCAAGCTATTTCTATTTTCAGTGGGCCGTGCCTAGCGATGGGTATCACAAGTTATTAAAGCAAATTCCAGCATTCAGATGCACACACAGAGCTACACTGTCAGCGCACAGACACACCACTGACACCACAGTAGCTTCAAAACCTTCCCGTAGCTACTTCCACATTTTGTTAGTGTAACAGTCGTGTCTCTATTTTAAAGCCCACCTCAGCTGTTCAGCTTTACTCCATCTAGTCTCATATTATCTGTCCAACATGTAAATCTGCTGTAGCTGCCATCCACCCTAAATCACACAAACGCAGTGGAACAATTGCTTAAAAATTATTTACACTAGGTGGATGGAATAATCTAACACAGAATTCAAAGCTCATTAAACAGCTCCTTGACAAATATTTGTCAGCATTTCTCATTTCTAATTAATTATGTTGGGCTTTACCTGGCGATAATTTAGCATGGTCTCAAAACAAACTAATGCCTGCGTGCTGAACAGAAATCAGTTCAGCAAACGCAGGGTGAGAAACTGTGCCAGTTTTATCAAACAAGAATCCCCATTTAAATGCAAGTTCCCTCCCCTTCCCACCCCACACTGCTTCTATCCGTGCTTTATAAATATCTGTGTCCCATTTCAGGCTTGTCAGATGAACTGCCCGAGATGAAGCTAAACAAACATCCGCAGAAAAAACTCATTACCTTACTCAGTGTTCAGAAAACCTGAAACCGACTGCTTACTCCATAGGGATGGTCAGAGCTGACTCAGGAAACATCAAGTACTTCCAGGCTTTAAGCTATCTTAACATTCAGGTCAGATTTCATTTCTCATCACAGTAAACCAGCTTCACCACGGCACGTCAACAGCCATGTCACGTCCGTCTCCTGCCCGGGGTCCTACGCACCAGGGGGTAGGAGGGAAACAAACGTCTTAGTGAAATCTCACCTCACCAGAGAGCTCTCCAGAAACCTTCTTGCCAGCTCTGCCAGAGCACATCATGGAGAAAGTCACTCCAACAGATTGATTTATCACATCTTTCCCTGTCAAACTGGTGTCTAAAAATCCCCACCTGGGTTTGGTGAGCCTCGCGCTGTTATCGTTGGTAACAAACGGACCAGCAGCGCAGCACGAGCTGCACCAAGGTGGAGAAAGCGGTCAGCCCGACACGACACCGATCACACTGACACAGCTACCAAGGGTCAGCACTCTGTTCTTTTTACAGGCTGGAAGATTCTGGGAGTCAGGGAAGTGATGTGCGACTAACCGCTCTGGAGTGAAGAGCGGAGCTTGCTGCTGCTAGTCCCAGCAAGGCTACTCACAGGAGGATCTGGTGAATCAGATCCAACTGCAGGACCACATCTCAGGCTGCTTAACTACACAGTAAGTGCTGGTTTCTGAAGGTCAAAGCTCCATGATGCTTCCCAGTGTAGGGGGCCAAGCCTGCACTGCACATCACTACAGCAGAGTCTAGCAAGGCCAGGCGAGGATCAGTCTGGCCACATCTGCAGTGACACTGGATTTGCTCAACTGTCACGCCAAGTTAAAAAAAAAAAAAAAGGAAAAATCAACAGTGAGAAGCCACTGTCTTTGTTTAACTCCCTCTTCCCCTCTATTCCCCATGCAAACATTAGAGAGATCAAGGTATGGGCTGCCATAAACCCAGAGACAGATAACTAGAAGCAGATGGCCTCTATTTCTATACCAAACAATTTACACGTGAGAAGCACAAGAAGGCTACTGGTATTTGGACAGAAAAGCAGCTCCAAGAGTGGGAGCTGATTAAAAAGACAGTTTTGCTTCACGGGATGGGAACTTTTATCACCATAACAGACACAGATGACTCCTACTGAAGCTATCAGTGACCATGAGATGTGTGCTCTTCTTGTGTAGCACCTGTTGTCCCCTTGCCATCCACGAGTTTCACACAACCCGGTATTTTGCACAACTTGGGCTTTTTATAGTCGCCCCAACCAAAAGAACAGGTAAAATGAAGCTGTATGGAAATTCTTGTTCTTGTTTGCAACTTTACACATAAGGATCCTGGGGTGACACCTCACACCACCCAACTCACACTTACTCCTGCAGAGATGTCCACATAAGCAGGGAGCTCAGCCTTGTCCCTCCACAGCAGCTATCACCCCCTGCACGAGCCCCCACCTGCCAGCTTCCCCTCTTGTGGGCCATGGGTTTAGATCTTCCAGCAGTATGTTCTGCACTTCGGTTCTCACGGGATTTCACATCAAGCAGACAAAACACTCCGGCTCTCCACACTTTCAGCTCTGATAAGTCTGGGAAAAGGCTGAAGTTCAAGCACAAAGCCTGGTCTGGGTCAGTCTTGTCACATGCTGGGCACAAGTGTCTTCTAGAACCTGGGAAGAAACCTCCATGGCCTCCAGCAAGCTGGGGGCAGACCCTGAGCATGAGATGTATAAATACCAAGGCACCTCTCCACAGCTCTCAAGGTTTCTTGTCTCAACTCAAGCACATTAACACCTAAACATCTCACCAAGGCTGAGATATCGCACTCCACCAGCCACTCACAACCTCCTCACCAACACTAACATCACAATAAAAACTTCCACACACAAGGTACACAGTAATTGCTGCCACGTTGGGCTTGTGCCTTTAGACACCTTCAGCTCCCTCTGATCCTCAGAAACAACTTTCTCAACATACATACAGAGCTGCAGGAAAAAGCACCTAACAACGATTTTGTGACATTATTTCTCAACGCAGCATGAAATCGTTAGGTCAAAATGTGCCACCTATCACATGAACATTAAAAGTATGTCAAGTCTCAGTGTGCGAGCTATTGTTTTATCTGAATGTGATATTAGCTGGCAGAACTGGGTAATGTTTCTACGCTTCTTTTTAGTGATACAAGATTACAACAGGATACAAGTAGTAGCCACTCTTGGCTTCACAAAGAGGAAAAAAAAAGCACAGCAATTATTTTCATTTCAAGTGGAAAATAAACAAATAAGAAAAACAGAATAAAGACATTTTCTAAAACACCCTACCGAGTTCTAACCATAAAACTTGCTCTTTGCTTCCCCTCCAAACAGAACTACAGCCAAATTCTTGAGTCTGTATTCCCATAAAACCCCTAATGACACAAACCAAGGCTTTGTCTGAGGAAAACCAGGATTTTGCCCAAAACAGAAGCACGCTAATCTTACTCTTGCCGACGACCACGTATTCACACTCCTCCTCCCTCTGGTTTGAGCAGGGCACTTGGGGATGGGCTCCCCAGGTGAGAAATGGTGGTAAAATTGAGTTTCATCTTCACCTGAGCACTCACACGTTATTGCTTACACCGGTGTAACACCAACCATGTGGAGGGTTGTTGGAGTGAACAAATCCTCCCTTCGGTTACACCCAGTATATTCTCTCGGAGGGGTTAGTCTGGATGGATACAGGTGTAACCAAGGGCAAAAAAGGATCCAAAAAAAAAAAGGAAGCAAGCACCCCAAAATCCTGAAAACGCTGCAAAGTATTCCCAGCTAAGTATTTAACCAGCTTAGGAGCTACACAGAGATATTTTTTCGGTTAAACAATCGGCTTCATCTCCGCATTTATTTTGACAGTTCATAATCGTTCCAGTTTTGACTCCAGCACACGGAAAACCCATGGCCATTTCACAGTCCAACAGCTTAAGTTATGAAGCCCTTATGCTCATTGTTTTATATTATCACACTTCTCCC